>MRSU01004714.1:0-41550 GCA_008369845.1 Trichomonas gallinae | reverse complement strand
TTGTTTTCATATTAATGTGATTATTGCAATAACAAAATTCAAAATTGCAAAATGCATAAATAATAAAAAAAAAAGGTTCTACCAGGTGTCGAACCTGGATTTCGGGATTCAAAGTCCCAAGTGATAACCGCAGCACTACAGAACTTTTTGGATATTATTGTTTTAGTGCATTTCTGATACTATAAATCCACTTTTGTAAATTCAATGTAATGGAAACATTTTGAATATATGACAAAATAAAAAAAGTCAATCTGATTTAATGAAGTAACATATCTTTTAATGAAGAAATAAAAAATCGCTTGATTCCATCGGCTGCGTTTACCCCTTCTGGTAAATAATTATTTCTGAACCTATATAGATCCTAAAAATCGCTATTCTGATCGAAAAAATAAAAATTATTTTGTTCTTACTTGCAATGATAACATTCTGTATCTCGGTTTATTTTCGAAAGCTGTTTATATTTTAATGATTTTTGATACAGCAAATTGCTAATAGCAAAGAATGTCCTTATATAAAAATACGGGAAACTACATATTGAAAAGTTAATATTTCCAGACAATATATATGATCCACTTCAAAATCAAATCAATATCATCATTTTTCATAATCTTTATTGAAGATACTCAATATTCATCCAAAAATAAAAAAAATAGTTAAAGCTATTTTAGGATAAAAATTAAATATGCAGATCTGATCAGATTCATTTTTCAGAGTAATATTATAACTTGTAGCAGTAATATATGCATAGAGCTGAAAAATGTGTTCTGTTTTAAGTTACATGATATACAGCGAGCAAAATTTTGAAATTCTCTCAATGATGATATTGAAGGAATTTCAATCCAAAGATCAACTTGCTGAACAAAAACATATTCTTCATATGTTGGTCCAGGAATAAATTTATACCAATAAGAGCAAATGCAGCCGATGGAATACCACCATAAATCATTATTTGAAGGACTTCCATCAATCAATGTATTTGCAGCATTGCCTGATTTTGCAAAACCTTCGAAACCTCTAAATTTTGTTCCATTTTCATATTTATAGCCTGTAGAGGAAATATTTTCATCGAGAAATGTAGCTTGGGTAAAGATTTCGTATGAGTAAATCTGCGGATATTCGAGAAGAAATCGGAATTGGTCATCTTTTCGAAAATACTCTGAGTACTTCTTGAGAGGATCAATGATGCTATATAAATTTTTACTTGTAATATGATAAACATTGTTTTTAGTAAAATAGTCGTTAAACTTGGAATTATGGTGTAGTACAAGTAGCCAATCTCGATCATATTCGTATTTGACTCTGTAACCATTTAAGAAGTATGAATTATTGAAATAGGAATTGTTGTAATTTGTGTAATTTACCAATTACATTTATAAATTTAAAAAATTGACAACTACTTGTACTGTAAATAACCTTTAAAATGTGACAATATTTTTATAAATTGTATCTCATTCATATTCTTTTATCGAGCTGATTCTAAATTTTAAGTTGGTTGAATCAAAACTCCTTTATTTGAAAAGATTATAAATCTTTCTCTTTTGAATTAAAAGTGACATAATTTTTAATGCTATCTTGATAAGTTTAAATTTATTGATTTATTAATAAAGTATTTAATCAAGACTCTCGCTGAGCTTCATAAGAACGATATTCCAAAATATATTGTAGGGAATTATCCAAACTCCAAAGAAAATTATATCAAATTTGGAGATCCATATAATTCTAATATTAATACTCCTATTAATGCATCCATTACATTTTATTTTCCTTTTAATGAAGTTCGCCCAAATTCCTTTATTTTCAGAAATGCAAATGATATTTTCCCAACAAAGTGGAGTTTTTCTGGTTCCAGCGATGGCATCAATTGGACAGAGTTGATTTACTCAACAGATCCCACATGTCCAGAGATTTATCGGCAACCAATAGGAATATCATCTCTTGTCAAATATTATTGTCTACCCATTGAAACAAAATTTACGTTCAACAATGAGAAAAATTTTAAATATATAAAATTCACGCAATACGAAAATTCCTACATAGTACCTAGTCCATGGCACCAATCAATATTTAGTACAGGAATTGATATAGAAGGAATCATAACTGTTGATTATTTTGATTGTACTTTTTATCAATGTTATCTATATTATATTAATTTATATTTTAATGTGTTTGTTTTACTATAATGACTGATGTTTTGATGATATTGATAATGTTTATCAACTATTTTTTACATTGGAATAATATACCCAAGAAATTGCAATAAAATATATATTATTCGGAGTCAGATTCTTGTGAAAATTTAAATTAAAATTTAAATAAATAAACAACTCCTTTTGAAGCATCAGAAAAAAAAGGTCATATTCAAGATATAAACTTACCTCTTGTCATTCCTTGGTTTGATGTCAAAGCAAAAACTAAATTTATCTAAACATCTTTGATTATTGCTTCACAAAAATGTCAAAAGCATTGAAAATTGAATGAATTGTCAATTGACAAAAATAAAAAGTGGTTGATATTGAATTGAAAATAATCGTATACTTTTACATTAAAATAAAAACATACAAAACTAAATATTTCATATAATAATAGCAAGTTCCAACAATGATGCAAGATATACAGCGTGCAATGTTTTTGAAGTCCTTGAAAGCAGTCATTGATGGAATTTCTATCCAAAGATCAACTTGCTGAACAAGTGTGTTAACGTCTGCATATGGACCTGGGATGAAAGTTGGCCAATCTGAAGCAATGTCTCCGATTGAATACCACCAGTTATTTTGAGATTGAGGAGTTCCGTCGATAAAAGATCTTGGATAATCTTGAGAACGAGCAAAACCTTGAAAATTCTTAAACGAAGTGCCTTCTTCATGGGCATAGCCGGTATATGTAACGTTTTCTGTAATAAATTTTGTTTGTGTAAAAATCTCATATTTTTTTAATTGTGGATATTCTAAAAGCAAGCGAAATTTATCTTCAGAGATGAATGCTGATGTGTTTTTCTCAATATCTCTGATGACGCTGTAAAGATTTGATGTAACAATATGATCAACATTGGCAATTGAAAAATATTGATTATATTTTGAATTATGGTGTAAAACTAATAGCCAGTCTCTGTTATACTCATGTTTGACTCTATATCCGCTAAGATAGAATGCATTTGCATAGTTGGAATCACTAAAATTAGTGACATTGGGCAGTGATGGATTGTAAGCTGGTTTATCAGAAGGTATCTAAAGGTTTGAAACAGAAGCTCTACTTTACATTTTACATTATGAAAAGTGTCAAATTTAATATGTAGATATGTTTTGTTTGATTAGATCAAAAGTAATAAAATGTAAGCATCCAATTTAGATGCCAATCAATACAATGCAAGACGAATCATCAAAACATAATGATTTGTTTTTTGAAAAAATTAATTTGCTTGATTAAGTGGCTGAATATCGAAATTTTGAGCTATACTATTCTTCCATGATGTACCATTTATGTATGAGAGTAAGATTAAAAAATGAAGATATATCTTTTTATCAAAACGATTTCTGCAAATATGTTTTGTTGAACTATGTAATATTGAAGTTTTCAAATCATTTGTACCTAATGATTTTCCAAACGGACATATACGATACATTTGACTCTGATAATAAATCAGTCATGAATTTCTCTTTTATGTTTATTACAATACCCTGCCGATTCTTTTCATTATGTAATGTGCATTTTGTTAGAAAATCTAGATTAACTTAAATATATTTTAATATTTTGCTTTAATTGCATTATCCAACTAAAACACAGCGATAAAAATTTAAAAATCCGAATTTGTCGAAATTTTCATCTAAATCATCAATACAACGCATATTCTTTTATAAGGAATAAAAAATAATTTTTTTGAGAATATTGACTTGATAAATTTCAAAATTTTTGTTAAATATAGTATTATCATGTATAATAGATATCAAATTTATAAATTTTGAAATTTTTAATTTTTTTCGAAAAATTTGAGTTTTAATTTTTCATCAAAAATAGAGGTTTTTATTCTCATCCATCATATATTTATAAAAATATATTTTTTAGGCTTAATTATTCGCTTTTTGTCGATTTCTTCATTAAAAATAGCTATATTTTATTATAACCAATCCAAATATGCAATATTTAAATTTCTAAGGCCTTGGTCTTAAAATTGAGAAGCTTTGATTTGGCCACTTTCAGATGAGTACGAACGGACCAGATTCCAACAACAAAACAACAGTATACGTCAGCGGACTCCCTGCCGAGATCACACAGGATAACATAGCGGAATTATTCAAGCAGTACGGCAAAATCACAAACATCGAATTAAAGAACCGTAAGAACACTCCAACATCCAGCGCCTTCGTGACATTCGAGACACACGAGCAGGCCAGCAAAGTCATTGAGGAGTGCAACTACAGCAGAGTCGGTGATAGTTCTTTGCACATTCAATGGCAGATGATGAATCCTCACAATCACAACTATAACTCAAATTTGGTCATCAAGGAACTCCCATCTAAGGTTGAGGAGGCAAGTTTGAACAGTCACTTCCGCAAATACGGTGAAGTTCTCTCATGCAAGATTATCAAGAAAGGAAACGATAAGAACATCGGTTACGTACAGTTCGCCAGAGTTGAGGACGCCAACAAGGCTCTCGATGATCTTCAAAACGCTTTGATTGAGGGTCAGCCAGTCTATGTTGACAAATTCGTTCCACGCGAGGACAGAGCAAACATTCTCGTTCAGCTCCCACACCAGGCCATCTCCATCGACCACGCCAACAAGGGACTCCTCGAGGCAGACAAGATCAAGCAGACTTTCGCTAAGTACGGCCAGATCTTAGATGTTCTTAGCATCGATGCCTATACAATCGTATACTTTGCTGACAGCCAGGGCCCAGCCAAGATCATTTCCGATCCAGAAGTCTCCAACAAGGGCTACACAACATCAGCACGCGTTCCAAACCACATCACAATGAAAGTCCGCCAGTTCATCGACTCCCGCTGCATCTTCGTCGCCGACATCACGCCAAACAACAACGAAGCTCTCAAGAAGCATTTGTCATCCGTTGGTGGCCTCGTTCACTTTGAAGTCCCGACAAAGAACTTAGCAAACACATTCGTCTCCGCTGAGTACGAATCTGAGGCAATCCGCCAGCAAGCTATCGAAAAACTCGATCGCACAACATTCGAAGGCCAAGATCGCCCAATCCGCGTCCTCCCATACATTGCTCGCTCGACAATCAAGCAGCCAGTCGAAGCTGGTTTCCTCATGCTTAACCACATAGACTATAATACAACATATCAGTCCCTCCGCGCCCAATACTCTAAGTACGGTCGTGTTGTTACTGTTTCCATCTGCCCAACACCACAGGCCACACTCACAGGCTTCATTCTCTTCGAGAAGTACGAAGATGCTGTTACAGCTAAAGCAGACTCAAAGAACGCATTCCTCTTCCCAAGAGTTTCAGTTTCTAACGTCCTCTTCTACTTCTACTCGACACAGTGGGCAAAGAACAACTTCCTCTTCGTTTTCGATATCCCAGAATCGACAAGCGATGCCCAAATCTTCTCAACATACTCTCAGTACGGCGGCTCTATCAACTTTATCAAGACAATTCACGTCGGCAACGTTATTCATGCTTTGATTCAGTATCGCGAAGATTCATCCCTTACAGCAATCCTCGGTTATCTCAAGGAGAACAAGATCAGGCATGATGTCTACTCCGTCCACACAATCATTAAGGCCTACCAGCTTCTCCACAACATCGATATTCCAAAGGACTACTTAGACAGGTTCTTATTCTTCAACGGCCTCCCACAGTCATACACATCCCAGAACGTATACGATTACCTCAACCAGAAGGGCTTCAAAGTTGAGGCAGTCAACATGATATACAATTTCGATACATTAGAGCCATGCCAGAGAGCTTCCATCCTCTTCGAGAGTGCTGAGCACGCCTCTAACTGTTACTATAATACTACAACCCTTTCTGACTTACCAGAAGTCTTAATCTCATCTTTCGTCAATGCGGCCCAATCCACACACCAGCAGATCCAACCAGTTCAGCCACCGAGACAGGAGAAGGTCATCAAGAGACCACGCCAGTATCTCGTTGATAGAACAAAGGAGAGATCAGATTTGACTGATGAACAGAAGGATAAGATCATCGAGCAGATCGGTAAGCTCTCCATCAACCAAACATACGATTTCGCACACGACGACAACAAGTGGAACGAATACATTAAGTCTATTTAGAGTAAATATTGATATCATTTTTAATTTATTGATTTTTACAATCATAATAATTTGCATTAATATAATTTAAAAATATAATATATTTATTGATTAGAATTAAGTTCAAGGCTCAAAAAAACAAATTTAATTGAATATATTTTTTTGATTAGCTAATTTGAGGTTATTATGTTTGGCAATGATTATATATTGAGTCATATAGTTTATATATTAAATAGTATACAATGTTATCATTATAAATATTAAAATTCAATTGATATAATTTGATACTATTGGATTTTGGAATGAATTCGTAGTATATTAGATAAAATTGTGTTTATATGTTTTCAATTTTGATTATGAAAGCTATATAAGATTTAAATGGAGAAATAATTTCATATCAAAATAATATTTGATCAAATTCACTCGGATCAAAATATCAGATTATGTAATATCTATACAAAGAGTTTACAGTGTTGAAAATAGATAAAACTTATGAAAAAAGTCAAAAATAGGAATCATGAAAAATCATCGAGAATGAATTTATTTATCAATGACTTATATTTTTTATCGAATACACGTTAGAATACTAATCAGCTGAAGGTTGAACTCCGATCTTAATTTCAAAATTGTTTATTAGACGAATATATATTTAAAATTATAACATTAAGGATCTAATTAAGAGAATATTAAATGCAAAATGATCAAATCAATATTTTTAAAGTAGATGCGATCGTTGGTTCTGATCTCTTTGTGCTTGTGTTTTCTATATGTAGTATATTTAGTGAAGAGTGTGTTAACTGTCATATTGGTGATTGTTTTTTGTTGGATTTTGAGGCCAACGAAACTTTCATCATAAATGGTGATTTCTCTACGAATAATCCAAATTACTATGGTATTTTGGTCAATTATATGATGAAATTAATCCTTGAATCGTAGTATTGATATATGCATTCGGATTAAAATTGCTATTTAACCATTATCTATTAGATAGCAATGATGTGTATAATGTATACAAACAGCTGGTCAAGAAATTAACCCCAACTCTCGATTTTAAGTCGTTTATTTCGGAAACATTTTTTCCGGCATATTTAATAAAATGATCTGAAAACCATCTCATTGGATCATAATGGTCTAGTATTATCTATTGCACGTAGATGCAAAGTTTAAAATCGAATGTTTCAGGTCAAATAGATTAAATTGACGAAATGTTTAACGGAAATTGAGCAAAATATGTTAAGGCTTTGAAAGCCTGTTTGAAACGAAGTCTGCCAATAGGCGCGAAGACTCGTCAGCTTTTTGATAAATTTGATCGAAGTTTAACAAATGGTCGTTGAACTCAATGAATAACAAATTCTGTTGCCCTCAGCACAGATAAATGTTAACCTAAAGTTAAAAGGTTTTAATTGTTGTAAGTTAACGTACAGTAAAATATAATTTTTCTTTAAAATTGTTTTAATGAACTTATTTACATTTATATTTAACAAACAACATGGAAAAAATTTTTAAACTGTAAAATCTTCTTTGAAATTCCGTAATTTTTATAATTTAATTTGATATTATGTTAAGTTATATTTATATATCATAAATTATTAATTATTTGTTTGGAAATCGACTTTTTCAACGAATTTTTTAGATTTTTAATTAAAAATTAAAAATAAAAGTTAATTTTATATTGAGAGGATATTTTTGTTAGAAAACGAAATTCGAATTTGACAATGCGTAGAAAACAGATATTTACAGAAAGAAGTGAAAAATATTATTCATGTCCTCTAAAAACGTGACAAAATCATATGGATAATTCTATCGTTTCACAATTCACACATTTTAAGATAAAAAACAACAACTTTGATCAGCGCTTTCTCTCGTTTTTAATCATTTTTGGTACAAAATTTTTGATTAACGGGTAATCGACTTTTGTTCGAAAAATTATCGTATTCTTCTCAATTTTTGAAAGCAATGATTTTAATACTTCATATCTCTTCATATACTCAGATTTGCCCATCGAGACCTGAATAGATATATATCATAATAGATGCTAAACAATGCTAGTTGCTTCATTAGGGTTAAATGTGAGCAGAAAGGGAAAATCTCGTAAAATGTGAACTCAAGTATTTTGAGAAAGAAAAATTTGTGAGCGAAAATTTTTTTTTTCTTATTTAGGGTTTTTTAATAGTTTTTCTTTTGTGTATGTCTAGTAATAATGCAGAAACGACTACAGTAAGGAAGAACTCTATCCAAAGCCTTATGAGCTCCCCGGATCATCCACCTCCGCCTCCGAGCTCGATTCCTTCAACACCAATAATTCGGAAAGTCTCAAACCCAACGAAAACCATCGTCCCGCACCCAATCGTGAGGATAAACCCGGCGATTGTCAAAACTGCGAAGCCGATGCCCGAAATAACGAAACCTCCGTTGCCTATGCCCGCAATACCTCGGATGTCTGACTTGCCGCCACCGCCTCCTTCAGTGCCGATCAAAGCCACGCCGTTCGTACTACCGAAAACAACATCGATACCCGATTTATCGAATTATCAAATTCAGCAACAAACGCCAAGAATCATGCCAAATCAAATACCTTACTTAACACAGCCTTCACCGCAAATTCAACAGCAGCCAATTCCGATCCCGTCAACTTATTATCCTTATCAGACAGCAAGTCCTTACCAGCAGCCTTATATCCCTCAGCCACAGCCGGGATACTACCAGCAGCCGAGAGTACCAATCCCCCACCCGGTTATTTCGATTCCTAAGGTCAACCAGCACGCGATACAGCCTCCAGAGCCCGTTTTCTTTAACGACAAGCGCTCGGGGAGGTATGGAATCCGCTGCGTGTGTGGAGAGGGGAGAAACGATGGCCTCCTCATTCAGTGTGATCAATGCCTGTTTTGGCTCCATGCGAAATGTGTCAATATTGCAAGGATTTCTGATAACGAGACATTTTATTGTCCTTTCTGCCGCGGACAGTGGATAAAATGCAAGTGCAAAAACAACAAAAACTACACGGATCCGATAGTTCAATGCACAAATTGCAAATTCTGGGTTCACAAGCGCTGCGAGTCTTTAGACTACGGTTTCTGCCCACACAGCTTCGTTTGCTCCAACTGTCAGCCTGAAAAATCTTATCATATTCCATACATAAAATTATTGCCAGAAGACATGAAGTTGCAGTCAGATATAATTGTAACGGAATTCAATAGAGATGAAATCATATCTGGCATTGTTGATGGCCGATTCCACGACCAGATTCAGCAAGATTTATCAAATTCGGAATTAAGCTTTTGCACTTTAATGACGAAATACTTCAACGAATACGCAACTCTCTTATTCGAGAGAATTCGCGGATTCTGGGCATGTTTTGTCGATACCTTTGTCGCTATTTTTAATGTTGACAAGAAACTCGTGATGAGAGCCATCGACGTTCTCGCCAACAAGCTCATCTACAACTCGAATTCGAAGACGTCTTATCCACCAGTCAAAGGTTTCGAGATGAGTGATGCTATAGAAGCATATCTACAGAGCCAACCAGCGAGCAGGATCGAAAAGCCACCACATCAGACAGAGCTCACGATAACAGATGACGACACAATCATTTCTAACGAATTAATTGAAGATGGATCATTTATCATGGAATTATCAGGATTTTTGATGCACATTGATGAAGTTCGGTGTGAAAATGGAATCCCACCATCATGCATCACAGTCACAACTGATGAAAATTACGTTTTGGATGTATCAAATTCCGCATTTCCGCAGGCGGCTCTAATCCGCCGTTCATTCCACTTTAACTGCGTAGTCAAGCTCGTGAGAATCGGTGGCAACCTCAGAGCAGCTCTTTACGGCGTGAAACCTACCGGACCGTTATCTGAAGAAAAAGGCCGACGTGGACCTTCAATTCAGCCAGGACAGGAGCTTGTTCTTCCTCTGGATGGATATATTCCATTTGATACGCAAAAAGTCGAGTGGAAGGACAAAAAAGTTCGTCCAAAGGCGCAGATCGATTCTCAGCCAAAATCTCCGTCATCGTCCACCAGGTCTCCATCACAGAACTCCGACAAGGCATCTTATTCGAGCTCATCTACAGTTTCTGTGAAATCGACAATTCAATCTCGCCGACATCACTCAGAATCGTCATCACGTTCGTCATCTCCTCCACCTGCGCCGCAGAATAAAGAGAAAAAGAAGAAGCAGAGCAAAAGCCAGGAAAGAAGGAAATCGACAAACCCAGAAGACGAAGTCCAACTCACTCTTCTCAGTGGTTTTATACACGACACTATCCCGCCAATTCCATTCATCTTGCTTGCGGACCAAGAAGCCGTTGATAATTACAATAATTCGAATAATGAAAAGAAATCAAGCCAGAAGAAGAAATCCTCCAAATACTACTACGATTAACTTGTTTTATTTATTTTTATGCCAGCTATTCCAATTGAGGCCTTTGCCCGGCTTCAATTTTTTTATATATTTTTGTTTGTTATAGGAATAAGAGCATTGTAAACTTTATACTAAACAAAATTCATGCTAATATGATTTTTACGGATTAGCAAAGAATAATCCTCCAATAATTTTATCAAGATTTCGATTATTTGATCTAGGCAAAAATTTATAGATAAGTAAACAATCTATGCCAAAATATAGCAAATATATTATTTCCTTGTTTTAAATGAATAATTTTTTAGAATTGTAAATATGTTTGGAGTAGACAATGATCACACAAATATAAACACATACATATACAGCGTATTATATGTATGGCGCTGTTTTTACTTACTAAGGATTTGTTTAATTCATTGTGATTAATTTTTAATCTTATAATATGAGTGAGTGGCTCATGGTATGCTGCTATCTTTAAAATTTTAGCTGATGGGTTCATATTAATTTGACTATTTCATTATTTGAAATCCAAATATTTGATTTAAACAAAAAAGCTAAGGTTTAGGTTTGATATTCATTCTTTAAATTATCAATAATCTTTTATATCTAATACAGCTTTCGTATATACATATACACTATATTTTTTGCATTTTTTATAGAATTCTCCAAATTACTTATGGAAAAGATATACAAAAACTATAATAATATGCTAATAATGATTATAATACAATATGATAAGTTAATAAACACACACCAATAGCTCGCAGTGTTTGATTTATATTATAGGATGATGATTGATAGGATTCATATGATTTTATATGCATATAAAGCTGAGCAGAAGTAAATTCCACATGAAACATCATACCTGTGATAAATTTAATTATCAGATTTATGGAAATATGTTATTTTCCATTATAACTATCAGAATTCGACTAGTGCATGCAATGTTAATCTAGTTATCAAGTAATAAATGCTTAATCACATTAATAAACATTCATTGTTTGAATGCGTCATAAATATCGATAGGGTTTTATATTATTGCAGTATATTCTCAAGAATAATACATAAATGGTGCTATAAAGAAGCAAATGATGCTTGGAATTTGATATTGATTTGAATTGTTCAATTCGACCGATAACCAACTGTAATGTATATATCACACCACAAAATATTAAATCATATGAACATGTTATGCTAATGCATATAGAATAAACATGATTTGAATGTTAATGAAAATATGGTTTCCATTATCTTATCTTTTTTATCAATTAAACACAGAAAACAAAAGCTAGATTGCTTACAGATGTTACTTTTAGTTTGATTATTGGAGTCATGAAACTGTTTGGTTCAAAATGAATCGCACTGTTTGAAATCAATTATTTTTTCGTATCCTGATATGTAAACTATATAATATACATGTTATATAGATCTACTGTACAAGAGTTTGGCAACTAAATCCATTTTCCAACAATTTTGGAAATTACAAAACTTTGGATATATCGTGGATAAATCACAAAAATATCTACTATATGATATAATAGTGCTATATTTATAATATTAGCGATTAAAAGGTTCCTTTTTACATTGAATCCAATTTTATCATATTTATAATGCTTATTGATTATATAGCATTATTTTAATATAATTTTTAAACTCCAATTATCTTCATCAAACATTTTTTTTTTCTAAATAATAATTTAATTATTAATATCATTATAAATATAACATTCTTCTTAAATGATAAAATTATTTCAATTTTTTGTATCGGACAAAATATTTTCTTTGAGCATCTTCAAAAGTTTAGGTGAAAAATAACCTCAATTCGATACTTTAAAATTTTTGCCTCATTCCAATATTAAACCATATGATAGGATATTCTATATCTGTTATTCAAATAAAAAACATTATTTTTTGATGATAGCAAAATATTTAAAATACATGCTTATTATATCATATAGATCATCTTTTACGTGCTAAAATAAATAATGACATTTGAGTTAAAGATAACTATGAATCACATTATAAATAAAGCGAGACATATAATTCAATCCAATTTCAATCTTATTTTATCTTATAGTCACAATTTTTAGGTTTTACAGAATCGCGATCGTAGTTTATAAAGGAAGGTTGTTGTAGAACAAGGTTGTGTTTCAAGGATAAACCAACAAAATTTTTTTCTATTTCAATTAAAAAAATCAAACTACAATTTGACACATCAATAATTTTAATCATTATATTATGTATATCAAATTACGAAAAATGATCTTTAAAAGTGTCATTCGACCATTTTTTAAAATAAAAATATATAATGGGAGTAGATTAATTATGTGCGTAAAATCCTCACACATTCAAAAAAATTATAGCTGTAGATTTGATCTATCGATGCTTTATATACAGGAAAACATGTGAACAAAATTAAGATTGAAATGTTGAGAGAATTTTCTCAAAAGTATTTGTGTATACGATGAAAAATTGCCAAAATCTTCTATATCATGCATTGCGCTCGTATGCATCGCCGTGTTTATGATGAGGATTTTAACATGTTCAGGGACGAAGTCCAGAGCATGGTTAGGGACTACTCTTCCTCATCTGATAGTGAGAAGATCATTATCAGGAAAAAATTTAATGATGCAATTGTCAATTGCAAGCTGCACATTGGTGGTGATTTAGCATACAGCACCACTCCTAGAGTACAGCAGACCTTCACATCATTCTATACTCCGAGATTACAGCTTCTCAAGAAGGCATTATCCCAATTGAACTAGGAAATCCTTCGGTTTCTTTTCAGTTTCCATTGTTAGTAAATGACTACGTTCTATCTCTTAATTATTGCTTAACTTTTTTTTGATATTGGTATTTTTTTCCATATTAGTTGAGGTGAATTTTGATTTTTTGATCTGTGCAAATTAATTACTCACCTATTATGTAGATGAATATGGCACCATCGACTCGTTGATACGTTTAAGTTTTATTAGCTTTTGAATATTAATTGTTCCTTACTTTTACGCTTTCTTATCAGGCCGATTTATTATTTTCCCTTCTACTCAGCTTATTCTTGGTTTGCATATGACTGTACATCGTATTATTGATATATGCCAAAAAGTAATCTCGGTTAATTCTGGTTAATAATGATACATTTAATATAAATAAGAGCATTAACAATATAATCATCAAGGAGCTACCCGGTTAATGCTTAATTTCTTACGATTGTTTTTCCGCAAGTATGCAATTCACATGTTTGCTTGCTGCTTCTGACTGACATTGTCGAAAAAAGATCAATATTGACCGAAAAGTTGTTGGTTGCTAATCAAATTATTTTAAAATTTAATTTAATTAACGAAAAGTATCTATTTTCTACTTATAGAAACAAGTAAAATGGAATAAAAATAATTTCTGTCGTATAATTCTGGGTAGATTCTGGATAATTTTTGGAAATATACATTTTGCTAAAATCTAAATGCATATTTATTTTAACATACTGACCAAATGCAATATCTCTAAACTCTTATGATTTGGATGATTAAAAATCAGCAAGAAAACGAAAAATTCATTGGGCCATTATTTGTTATATTGCTTAAAATGTTTGATATTGAAGTGATACATCTGCTATATGTGTTAGTTTTCGATTTTGGACAGCGACAAATACAATATCAATTATCTAATATTCACTAACGAAAACTATGAATGCAGAGACAATTCCGAAAATTTAATTGAACAAGTCTGTTCGAAATGAAAAATCATTGGGAATAAAACTACAAACTCACTATATACCACTTAAAACATTTTACTCAAAATTAACCATGAACACGCAATATTTTTTCACTTTATAAAAATATTTTCTAAATATTCAAAATAATGCTGTCATATTAATGACAAGGCAGTAGTGTGATGAATACTTTAATAATGTCGAGTTAATTATTACTATTTTTATTTCGGTAGATTTATTTGCCGTATTTACTGAATGAAATGAAAGTTAAACAATCATTTTAAATAAAAATGAACTAATATTTGAAAGAGAATCGATAAATAATAAGAATTTCGAATGGATTTTGCTTAAATTTCGGCAAGCTCATCAGTTTCATCAGAAACACGTGATTCTTCTTCATCAGCTTCACCACTATGCTGTTCTTCTCCTTCTTTTGTGGCTGGAATGTCATCTTTATCTTTCATGAATCCAATAACAAGTGAGCCAGCCAAGAAAACGAGACCAATAACGTTAAGAAGGATTTCCCACCAAAGGAATCCCTTCCATTCGTGAAGAAGAACTACACCGATTGTAACACCTACGATAATTTGAGCAAATGGAATAAATCCTGCGCCAACGGCACCAAGATGTGCAACAATATACATAAATCCATGAACAGCCATACCAGAACCAAGGACACCAAGGAGAATTGGCCAAATCCATCCGTAAGGCGGACATTTTTCAAAAGTCTCTTTGAATGTTTTTGGTCCATCCATAATTAACGACCAGGTCATATCAAAGAAGAAAGAAAAGAAAGTTTGCATAAGTGATGAAATTGTAATATCAACATTTGGCGTTCTCCATCTGAACCATGATGCTGCAGCACCGAAAAGAATCATGGCGAGGATAAGTAATGTATAGCCTAAACCAACTTGTCCACCGCTCGCTTTTCCGCCAGTATGACGGAAACTAGGGACAGCGCCGCAGGCAACACCAATAATTGCTGACAAGAGGGCGAGACCTTTGTGAAGTGTTACTTTTTCGTCAACTGGAAGGAAACAATTCGCGATGATAGAACCTAATGGTTGAAGAGGTTTTGAAAGCTGAACAGCAGCTGATGGAATCCACTGTTGTGCAATATAGATTAAGCTGTGGGGAATACCGAGATTTAGCAGTCCACCGACGGCCAAATTAATATAAGGCCATGGACCAGAAAGAAAATGAGCCCTTGCGACTTGTGCGTAGCCTTTTTCGAAAATCAATCTGAATATGAGAACAAGTAAACAGAAAGTAAAGCCCCACAACATTCTTCCCATAATAAGCATTTCTGGCGTCCAATACTTGATGCCTTCTGCAGCGGCGGCCGAGCTGGATCCATAAACAACAGCGCAGAATATGAATGATATAGCAACCCACAGAGTGCACTGCATTATTTATTGGTCTGATAAAAAACCAATGAAATTTACATTTTTTCAATTTTCAATAAACAAAATTTTGTTTTGGTATCATATATACAATAAAATTTTAAAGTTTTGTTTTCACTTTTCATCGTTTTCAGTTCTATCGTTCGAGTTTAAAAATAAACACAATAATGAAGCAATTTATTAGTATATTTTGTGACTCAAATTTGATAGCTTTCAAATTAAAAGTGACAAGAATTGACCAAACATGCGATGAGAAACGGTTTGACATGATAATGTGATTCATTATATATTAAATCATTAGGCTTCAAATATTATCCATGCTAATTTTTGATATTTACAATTTTTCTTTGTATCTGAATTGTTTGTTTCAATTTTTAACTTTTTACGGGCGTGAAAGTATCATCTATTTATCATAAAATCAATCAAAATAAACATTGGACCATATTTTTATTTCTGAAATTTTACAAATTGAATCAAAAATAATCGTTGTTTAATTTTTTATTAAAAATATACTATTATACTATTTTATTATTTCTCGATTTTTGCATATTGAATTGAAAATAATCGTATTTTCTATTTATTAGAAAGCATCAACAGTTGATCCCCGACGCAAAACACACATAACGATTCTATAAAACTTGTATGGTAGTACTGTAACGGTTTAAACGCTGTGAAAACAATTATAATATCGTTTTCACACTCTTTCATTTTGATGTTATGCTTATATATACCATGATGCAGTATATTATATGATTTAATCTATATATTTACATTTCAAATAACGATCATTCGTTTTTCTATATATAGAAATTCATAATTTTATAAGAATATCTGGCAATACATAGATTATACCTTAATATTTCATTGTTTTTCAAATTTCATTTTTTATTTCTTATTTTATTAAACAATACGTCTTAAAATAATGTGATATTACTAAATATTCATATGATTTTCAAATATGCATGTTGTTTCAAAAGTTTGAATTCGAATTTTGAATCTGATACTCTTTTGCAACTAGAATCATAACGTATGGATGATATATACTTCAATGCAATCAAATTTCTGCGCTATTTTATGTTTTTCAATGAATGAAAATTACCAATTTCTAAATATTTAATTTAATAATCAGTATTTGTTTTGACAAAACAATATTAAATCCATTTGCATGCAGCAATGCTACACATGCAACATATAATACTTTACCCTGATAATATTTCAAATTTAACCGAGAAAATACTAGATTGCAAGACAGTATAAAGGAATAATATTGTAACACATTATATTATATATGGAATGGTCTTCATAGTCCAAATTCAAAAGATTGTCTGTAATATTACTTCATTTTGAGATATATTCACTGTAACTTAGAATAATACAGCCAAAATATGAACATTTACAATATACCGTGATACATCAAACTAGTTGGCAATATGTTTTTTGAATTTTATGTTTTTGAATAAGACAATATAACAATATATTAATGTTATCTTTGTTTAATACATATTGCAGATGTTATTAAACAGCACCACAAAATCATCATAGCAAATCGATAACTCAAAAATTTATTAGCAGTTTAATTTAGTTATAGTAATAGAATGTGAAATACGACTTAATATCATTATTTCAGAGTCGTATAGAAAATGTTCTGAAGTCATAAAGCCTTATGCATGTATAGTTGCAAGGCTCCAACACTAACAATTATATTAGTCATGACTTGTTATCCGTTTTAGACTATAATATATACTAAGAAAAACATAAATGATAGCGCTAATTTATTGTGTAATATATAGCATTCAGTTATGGATCTTATGTTTAAAATAGTTTGCATGCAAAAATCATTTCGAAAAACATAATGATATTCAATTTCATTATTGAAAACTATAGGATTTTTATAATATTGTCGATCTAAAGTGGTTGAATCGCAATGACATCTATTGAATGCAACAATTCCACTTGTTGTCATCAGTTTTGAACCGCATCCTAATATTATAGAGTCCTCAAAAGTTAGTGTTGCTGTGTGCGCATAAAATAAACAGCAAGTCGTTTTTGAAGTGTTTATCGTGACAAAAAATGACATCATGAGACTGTAGTCCCATATTTCTAAACTATCGCATTCCATTGGATTCGAAATAATTACAAATTCAGCTCCAAAATCTTTTGTATTATAGCATGCGAATGAGGCAGCTCCAAATGATCCAAAACATTCACTAGAATTTAAGAATTTAACAATACCAGGAGCATTTGAAAATCCAATTGCACTGTCAGAACTTTCTTTCAAATATGAGACCACAGACAAACTTGTTTGTGAAACCGATATTGATTGCATATTATCAGCATGAAATCCATTGGAAAGAGATTCATCTCCTAAATTAGCTCCTGTGCAATGTTTTATACAACATGAATAAATAGAAAGATGTGAATTCGAAACGAAAAAACAAGGACACGTTGAATTTGTTACCAAATTATGAAAAATGCAGTATGACATATTTAAATTAATTCCATTAAGTGAAACTACTCCACCTTTGTTTGGGGACATTAAAATATCAAAAAGAGAATTAATAAATGAAAATTCCGCATTTTCAAATTTGATTTTCTTATTTTGCAAAAATATTGAATTTTGAAAATATTTAAATTTAGAATTTGTAATACTAAGATTATTTGAAGTAATTAAAAATGATGATATCGATTTTTCAAAATAAATATTTTTGAAATTTAATTTTGCGTTTGAAGCAATAAAAGGTGATTGTGATAATACTTTACTGGCAGCTAAGCGACAAATACTAACATTCATTTATTCTATAGCATCGAATCCTAAATCAAGGTTATTCACCAACAAATCATTCAATTATAACAGTTTTTTGCTTTGAAATAATGATGCATTCTGTATTCATTTAGTTCATATAATAGTGTTAATAACAGAGTCTATTTAACATAGTTTAATAGCTATATCTGGTTAAATCAAAATTTTTAAATTGATCAAGTTATTTATGAAAATTACCCATTTAATCAAGAGTAATATTGATTGCAAAGATACTGTTTTCATTGGAATTCATTTAAGTTATTCTAATTTTAATTGGGGAAAGATATTTTATGCGATGAAGTCTAATGACATGCTGATCAATTACTTCGATGAATACTAATTATTAGTGACCTTGTATAGTTATTTATACGTACGAGAGTAACCAGTTATAAAGTTTTAATCGCGAAACCAATTTAATTAATGAATTTGTGGAAATTAACTCTGATAATCGATGAATTCAAGTTCATTACTCTGCCAACATAAACAAAATTTCGAGATGGTGACGATTTGCAGAATTATTTGAATAATATGTTTATTACTGTGTATGTCAATGTGGTTGCAGTGATACCCAAATCTTATCATTTCCGCATTCTACAGGGCTGCTTGAATTCTCATCATTGTCAGCAAAAATGATTTTTATTTTGAATCGAAAATAATCGTATAGATTTCAAAATTTTTGACAAAGGTCAAAAAAATATCATATTAGCTTTAGTTCTTGGAATAAATGATAGCCTCTACAATTGCTTGTGTTGCCAAATGCGTCAATGAATGTCAATATCAAGTTATACAATATTAATTGTTTGGTCAAGCGTTGACAAAATTCTTAAATATTATTAAAGAAATTTTCCATTAAAGATAATTGATGAAACTTTCAGTTACAACCAAACTCATCATGTAAAAATTTTTGCATTATATTATGCTGATAAGTTAATAACTTTGCAATTTCTGATTTCGTTCTCAAATTACTTCAATTATTATATTTACAAATTGAAAAATCCGATGAGCTTACGCCAATTTACCTGCACTACATGAAATGCATGATTATATGATTACTATTTTTCATTTTGATATATTAAAAACTCTTTTCTAATCAAATGTCAAGTACTTAAATAATTATTACAATAAAAAACACTATTTAATCATTTAAAAGTAGTTATTTACATACATTCGAAATCAAAACTTTAAAAATATTTCAAAATCTGATTTAAATCGCATGAAATGCATATTGTACTTAAATTGTTGTGTTTCTGGATAGTATCTATAAGCTAAGCACTTCCCAAGACTTAAATGAGAAATCGAAAGAGATTCAGAATCTGTTTTATTATCAATAAACGTGTACCTGGCTCCATTTGAACATGCAGATTCATCAAAATAACAATTACTAATGATCATAGGTTGTTGAAATTCTCCAGCAAAAACATATTGACATATGTTTCCTTTGATGCAGCAGCCATCTATAATAGAACTTCCTGACATTGCCCAAATTAATTCATAGAGCAAACCTTGATAGCAATAGTTATTCAAAAAATTACAATTGTTAATTCTTATATTTTTGTCGTTGGAGTATGCAATAGATGTCCGTTCTTGATCTATTGAGTTATTCATTGCTGTCATATATTTAATAACAGGAGTATCGTATGCAAGTTCTATAACGTATATTAACATTCCATGACTGACGCAATAGGAGATATTCATTTCATTTGTGCGAACATTCCCACCTCGATGGTGAATGCTGGAATATGAATCGTCTTTATTACCTTTGCATTCTGATATACTTGTTGAATTTGTAAAACTTCTATAATTTTGATTTTCGGATTCTAATTCGATATAATATGCTATGCCATTGTTATCTAGTGTTGATGAATTGTAATAACAGTTAAACGCTTGGATGCATTCACCTTTTTTATAATATAATGATCCACCATTATTCTTTTTTAAGATGCTAGAGCAACTATCAAATATGGTGCACTCGACAAGTGCCTTTTTTGTATTAACGGTGTTAGTTAATCTTACGGCTCCATTGTTGTTTAAATGTAGAAAACTACATAGCCAAATGAGATATGAATTATCTTGTTCATTTATTTGTGGCATCGAAGGATTATTCTCTTTGGTAACATAACCTTCATTCTTATAATAATAAGTCCATTCCGCACTCATTAGAATTGTGTGAAAAAGTCATTGAAAATCAAAAGTTGTTTTCGTCGATAAAAAAAAAAACTAATATTATATTTTCCAAAGTAATAGTATGTAAATTTTCGTTATACTCTTATTGGTTTTCATATTATCTCAATAATGTCAGATTGTTCACTAAATCAATACAAAATTGAAATTCTTATGAAAAGTTGTGTTTTAGATCATGATGTAATTCCTTATTATTATAGTAATAGAAATGTTTTGATGAAAAAATAACCTTTTTTTTGAGAAGGATATAATACAACCATGCAGTGAGTAATGAATCCGATCATATGCGTGATACTGTAGATGAATACAGTAGAAATTCATAATAAATTCGTGTTTTTGGACAAAATTCTTATTACGAATAGAAAAATATATTACTGATTAAAGAAATGTATTTTGACCACAACAAAATCACAAAAACTGTTGTTTGTGACGGTTTTTTAAAACAAAATCAATTGAGAATCGTTTCATGAAATGCAACTCACCTAATTTATCAATACTGATGTTATAATTCTTCAATCGATAACCTTAGATATATCTATTGCTTCTCGAAAATTACATAGCGATTATGTCTAAAACCGTCTAAAAAGTTACAGTATTATATGCTGGATACATATGCAAAGTGACTTGTCTTAAGTTTAGAATAAATTTAATCAGTTGCTTGAGTATAATTGCACATTTCTACTGGTGATTATTGTTTTTTCCGAATGAATTTCTACCCGTAAAACCCTGCAGAAAAATTATTGTTTTTTCTGAGTGACTTTCACAAAATTCCCTTCTGTGCATTAGCACTCTCTTATTATATTTGATATGAAATTAATAAATAATATGATGAATCTCAAATAAATTCCCTTCTTAAAGGCAATTTTTTGTTTTGTTGTGAATATCTTGTTTACATTTGAATAATGCATTCCATATATAATAAAAGATAATAAGACGATACATTTATTCGTTAAATACATAAATATTCTCGATTGAATTACAAAATATTAAATTTTTGTTTTATTTTAATATTAAAACTAATTAGAAAAGCATATTATAATTAGTTATTAGCCAAAAATTGATTTATATCATTTCAAATCGTTTTGATAGTTAGATGCGATAATGAGACTAATTTATTTGAAAAATACATCCACAAACAATGAATTTATAAAGGTAATGCTATCACAAATAGAATTAGTATAAGATCACATATGATTGCTAGTGATTTAATATTTACTAAATCATTAATTATCAAAATTTTAAAAAATGCTATTGTTTAGGGTTTACATATAAAAAATCAATGTGTAGCATCATGTGTATATACTACTAGAAAGTTCATCGTTTATGGAAGTAGAAAATCATATTCAGCTGTGAAAATTATTATTATCAAAATTCTTTGATGTGATAGAATATGTCAATAAACTATTTTGAGCATCTACAAGTGACTTTGTAATGCGTTATTATGGTGTTTCTATAAGATAAATATTATTTCAGTCTGTTTAAGTATAGATATACTAGTTGTACGCTTAAGTTTACAATGATTTTAGATAACTCTTTGTGTACATATTAATACATCAAATACAGAGTGTCCAAAGCAAGATATTGCTTAAATATCTCGAGTTTGCTATAAGCGTGTTTGATCCCATAACAGAAAATTAATTTATTATAACAATTTCTACTATTTTCAATATTGCAACTACCTAGCATTTTTGAAAATTTTTCTTAAATACAAACTTTTCGTATTTAATTACATTTCAGTTTACGAACTACACTATGTGTGTGTTCATTGAGTTCTTAATTCTAAACTTGAAGCATCACAGAGATATAAAACGATTTTGCAATATATCCAATGAGTTCTCTGATTTGAGGATTATCATAGCATGAGTTTTGGAATTTGATGTCATTTTGTTCCACAAAACATTTTGCTAAACTAAAATGAGACAAAGGAATCTTATTTTTGTCATTTTTAGGTGAAATAAACTGAATATTTCCACTTGGTGAAGTTGTGGAAGATTCATAATAGCTATTTTTGATAATTAAAGTGCTGCTTGAGCTTGTCCAAAATGCATATTGGCAATTATTTTCTTTGAAACAACAATTGTCGACAATTGTTGTTGATGAAAGACAATACAATAAATATCCAATTGGATTTTTTAATCCTATGTTTTTCAAAAAATTACAACTAGATATTTTAAAGTCGGCACCATTATTGAAATTAAATTGGCATAATCCTTCGAAATTTTGTGTTATATTCAAGAATGTAGTATATTGGATGAAACTATTTGATGATGCACCATCAATATCATAGGTTGGATTTCCATTTCCTACTACATAAGACATATTAAAATTATCAATCTGAACTATAGAACTATCTGGATTGATACAACGATCTTTATCTAGCCTTCCACTTCTTGAAATACTCGAAAATTTTGCAAAATTTCTAAAATTTGATGTAAGTGATGTCGAATATGCTTGATATGATGATAAAGATGATGTATTGTAATAACATACAAATTCTTGTATACATTCACCAGTTGTATAATATAGTGATCCGCCAATTGATGACGATGAACAACTATCAAAAAATGTCGATTCAATAAGTAATTTCGTAGATGATGAACTCCCGCTGAATCTGATGGCTCCGTTGACAACTTGAAGAATGAATGAACATTGAGAGACAAAATACGAAGAAGAATCACTAACAACAAGTGATGGATGATTTGGCTGGTTTTCAACTGGTTTGTAATTTTGTTCGCTATAATATGTCGCCCAATCTTTGAATATAAAACTTCAACACGACTCACAAAGAAACAGCATTCAATTTTTTGGCAAATTTTAAATTCTCCAACAATTAATATTTAAGCAAAATTTTCAATGCCATTAATGACATTTCGGAAATATGAATTATCATGCTTACGATTATTTTCAATTCAAATTTCAATGCAAATTGAAAATTATCAATATGTTGATAATGGCAGTTTTCATTAATTTTTAGAAGTTATTAATGGGCTTATAAACCACAAAAACTATAAAATCTATTATCTTGTGTAAAATGATCCTGAATGTAAATTTGATAACTTTTGACATTTGTCAAAAATATTTAATTTTTCTGCCACAGATATGCTATGATTTCAAATATTGTGGAATTGTATGCTTCTATTGTTGCATGCGCTTTCGAATTCATCAATGTATATCATCATGTTGTATAACGTTGGCTGACCATCATTAAATTATTTAATGTCTGCAAACAATTTCAATAGCATCGAAAATTCCTTCAAAAAATCAATTCTCTCATTTCAAAATCAAAATATTTTGTATTGAGATCATTTTGTGTGTTCTATTAAAACTTCTGACTAAATTACAAATTATTTACGTTTGAATTCGATTTTAATGCATAAAATATTAAGCTGTTTGAGTATTATTCTGACTAAAAACGACATTGAATCTTTTAAAAGATATGTTTACGCATATAAAAATATTATGAAAAAACCAATTTTAATTTGAAAGCTTTTCAAAAGCAATCACTTATGGAATTTTCATATTTTATTGATAAATATTTAAAAACTAGCAAATTGAGCCAAAATGAAAATTTCAAATTCTGAATTAAAGCGCATGAAATGCAAATTCTTATTAAATAGTTGTGTTTCTGGATATCTAAAATCTATACACTTTCCAAGATATAAATGAGAAATTGAAATTGGATTATCATCTAAATTTGATCGCATCAACTGTGAATTACCATCACCAGTCACAGTATCTGCATCATAATAACAATTATAAGTCATTAATCTTTTTCCAGATGCAATATAAAATGTATTTTCACAAATATTCTCTTTGAAGCAACAATCTGTAAATGTTACTGTATCACTGCAATACATTAAAGTTGATATTTTATCAGTTGTGCGATTATTTCCCAAAAAATTACTGTTTGAAATTTTCAAATCAACAGTATTGCATTGAGCAATGCTTGAATCATCATTTATAGACGTGTTATTTTTACAGGTAAGATATTTGATATAATGTTCTTGGCTCCCATCTGGAGTAGTACTACATTCCACCGAAAACGCTGGATAAGTACTACTTAAGCAATATGAATTATTTGAATTGTCAATATGAATTACACCAGTTCTATGTAGAGTAGATATAGATGATGTATCTGAATCAGTTCCGCACACTGAGATACTTGTTGTATTTGCATAGTTTTTAGTTTGATATTCTCCTAGCACGTAGTATGCTATACAATTTGTTCCTGATGTTGATGAATTATAATAGCAATTGAACGCCTGGACGCAATGACCAATTTGAAAAAATAATGATCCACCATTTTTTGTTGAACGACAGCTATCAAATATGGTAGATTCTATTAATGTTTTTATTGAACCGACACCATTTTCAAATCGTACTGCTCCAAGTTCTGTTAATTGAATAAAGCAACAATGAAAAATTAAATAATTGGAATTGCTATCTTGGACCTTAGACTGTTTGCAGTTGTTTTCGATTGGATTATTAGTTTCATCGCCATAGTAATAAGACCAATCCGAAGTCATTGTAACTTATGATTCTCAATAATGTCAGAACTTAATAAAATTTCAAGAGTTTCAAATGATTTTCATGTTCACAATATATTTTAAATAATCAACAATGATAGTCATGGGTTTTACTATGTTTTCAATTCTCTCAAATGTGTCAGAATGTTAATTATGACTTTCGTTATTTTAGATTCCATTATGTTATCGTCATGCGTTTAATTGATTTTTCTATTTTCTTAAATGTGTCAGAATGTTCACTAAAGTTAATAAAAAATTGTAAAATATGTGAAAAGTGATTTTAATACTATATTATATTGCTCTTCTTTTTTATAGTAATAATATATTACTGTCATAAAAATTATAACCTTGATTTTGAGACCAATATTCTACAGCTATCAGGTGAGTGATAAATATGATGGTATTGATGATAGTGGATATGAACACAATCGAAATTAGTAAAAATCTCATGTCGATAGGTAAAATTCTGATTTCGAATAGAAACAGTCAAAATATTATACCCATATAAAGTAAATATTTGAGCATCATCAAAATTACAAAATCTGTTGTTTTTTGACGTTTTTCAACCAATTAAACTAACAATGATATCATTAATAGAGAATACTTGAAACAATCAATATCGTAAATTATATAACGCTAACAGTTGCTTTTCAATTTTTTTTTTTTTAAAAAAAAAAGATAATGATATAGTTTTCACACATTTTCGTTGGTAATTATTGTTGTCTCTGAATGAGTTTCTGCCTGCAAACCCAGAAAACTATAAAACTAGGGAATTGCGTTTTTTTCCATAAGTCTTTAATGGAATTTCGCACTGTACATTAGTACCAGGTAGTTTCAAAATTTTTGGAAATACATTGAGACATACAACTAACATCATCTTATAGCACTATGATATAATCTTTTTTATTCTTAATTACATACTTCAGTCTATCTAGCCATTCTTGATAAACGTCATGAAATAGCTCAACATTTTTTTCTTTCTTTTTTGTAAAATACTGCGCGTGCTTCGACAAAAGCAACGTTTACAATGACTGATTCTCAATTTTTGCTGATTTGATTGACTATTTCTCCCATTTTAAACAGGTAGCTGACTACATGGACACTTCCACTCACAGCAGCGTTCATAAGAGCTGTCTTATCATAAATTAACTTGCTAAAGTATTTTTTTGAAATTTTTGAGCTGTTTGTGAATGAATTGAACAATTTCAATTGATTCAGATCAGCAAGCTCTATAGACACATTCATTCGTGAAAACATAACCTTTTTACCAAATGTGTATTGTAAAATCCATTCTATTCACCTCTATAAGAATAACAATTGCTGTTGCTGATAATTTTTTAAATCATTAACAATTTCAGAAAATTTATGATTTATTATGCATGTAGCAACATTTACAATGTGTTTGTAGCTGTGATTCTTGATTTTTATAAAAACGAAATTTTGATGAAAACAAAAAAGATTTAATTGCAATGGAAAAAACGAGAGAAATATCTATTAGGCTGGAATCTGGTCGTTTGGAAAGCTTGTTGCAGTGAGATTTTGTTCTCCATCTGGAGATTCTAAAGTGATTTGTTGCTGCACTGGTTCTCTGATAATATTTGGACGCCCAGGAAGCTGCATACCTGGTCTCCACTCGATTCCGTTGTGAAGATCTGCTTCATTCTGACTTACAGCTTCAATCTCAGAAAGTTGAAGGTCATCAACCTTCTCCATGTTTTCTTCGATGACACTGTAGCCATTGTTATCCTTGTCTCTGATTCTAAATATGAATGCAAGGCAATATAAAATAATTGTGTCTAATAATTGGTCAGTGAAGTCTCCGTACCAGCCTACTGGAGCAAATTCATCAACACAAAACTTAATCAAGAAAGTCAAGCAGTATCCAAAGAGAATAAACTCGAATGAAATATACATCCCCAATTTCTTCTGCACAGGAGTTGTTGTTGGATCGATACCAGCATTTTTGATAGCAAGCATATGAGCAAAGATAAGTGTTGAAGCGTTATGCGTGTAATGGACGAGTTTTGTTGCATAAACGATTAAAGAAACGGTAAAGATAATTCCTGTTGCTATTGCTGCAGGTCCAGTGAAGCTGCAGTACTCGTTGACAATCTTTGCTCCAATGAAAAGCGCAGATAATATAATGCAAATAATTAATTCTTTGATTTTGATGCTATCAATGAGAATGCACCATCCTGATGCTGCAAGGATGATAGAGAATGATAAAACAATGTCTTTTATGATGTATGTCATGAAACAGAAAATAAATGGAATCAGATCAGTATCAGATTTGTTCGCGCGAACGACGTAAATGTAGTAGGCGAAGTTATTGAGAAATGCCAAAATGAAAACAGCCGTGAAAATATAATGAATATAAATTTGAACGTTGAAATTCCTAAACCAATTGAAAAGCCATAGGCCAGTAAGGATACCGATTGTTGCTAGGAATACTGGAGCTGTGATAAGAAGGTTTTCATAGCGAAAATCTAAGAGTCCATTTTGATTCGTGAAAACTGCGTTGTATTTGATATTATGGAATGGCATATCGAATGGGAATACATATAATGTGTAAGCATCTTTGACTGAAATTGTTCCATTAAAGTACAATTCTGAACTTGGAGATGTATTAAAACTTAATACTTTGTAGATTGCTGATAGGTTGTAATTTTCGATGTATTTAGATGCTGAATCTGTAATATTTTGTTTTACAATCGATTTCCACTCAGTGGAATTTGCTAAACCAACAATTAACATGCTTGCATCGCCAGAAAACGATATTTCATATGTACCTTTCTCCTTGAATCCGAACGAAGTTATTCCAGTCATCCACTCCGTTGTATGGACCTGGGCCTCCTTTCTTAATAATAATAAAGAAACAAACATTTTAGTTTTTAATTTATCGTAAAAAGTGACAAAATTATATTAAACTTCCACATTATAGGAATTTTAGTTTAATTGTTTATTATATCAATAGAGTACCAATCATATTATTATATCCACATATTAGAATCGTTTAATTTCTTTAATTTAGGCCAATAAATGAAAAAAAAAGATATTGACGATTTTTTGACATTTGTCAATATTTTAATTGCATTTTCCACTTCATTGTATTAATATTTTGTAATAGCGATATAGATATTATTAGTACTTTGATTAGCTTTCGTGGAACAGTCATTATGAGGCTATCAAATCATAGCTCAAAGTTCGTAAAAATTATGAAAATGAAAAAAAAAAAAAAAAAAATCTCATTATGATGATGCCAAAATCTTTCCCATAGTTTAAACATTAATTTTGATCTAATTAAGGAATTTTGTTCCAATATGGAAACTTATCACAGTTACTGAAATATATGGAAACTTGCAAAAAAAAAAAAATAATAATCAAGGAAACAGCTTTGATAATGGCTTCATGAAAAAGTCATCATGAAATTTTCAAACTGTTTCTCACAGTTTCTGGAATATATATTAGTGCGAAAGATATTTTCTACAATAATACAGCTTTGGTTTGTGCTTCAGAAAATGTTATAATGAATCCTTAAAAAATGATGGAAAATCATGGTGTAATTTAATAAAATTGAATCAGTTATGTAGCTACAAAGAGAAATATAAGATATGTAAAATTAATAATTTAAACAACATTAAAAACTACTGTGAATAAAATAAATAGGATCATTGCAAAAATTAAAATCTTGCTGAGAGTCTTCTCTTAATTCTGCGGAAGATGCCAGGTGGAGCATGGTCTTCTTTGTACATTTCGTTTGCCTGCTTGATTACTGTGAAAACATTTGAAACTTTCAAAGTTTGAAGGGTTTGTAATGTCTTTGGAAATGCGTTGACATCAAGGCAGTCCTGCTTCGACAATATTGATGCTGCGCCGAAATAAAATGAAAATTCAACTAAATGATCCTTATGAGCGAGCAAAGTATCCCAAATAATCAATAAAACAGGAAGTTCATATTCCTGGGCAAAGAGAAGGTTAAACCATTTGAAGCAATACAAAATTGGCTCAATTTTGAGAGTTCTGAGAATATTTGAAGCTTCTGGTACATGTTTTGCAAGGATATACTCGAAATCTTGGAGCTTATGCATGATAAGAGAAGATTGGTCCTGAGTCGTGTACAAAACATTGAGTTCTGTCGCAGTAAGAATTTCATGTAAACATTTAAACGTAACTGCTTCGACCATGAACATGTCATCGTCAAATATCTGCTTCGCCTGACAGTTGACATAGTAAATAACCGGGAGAATCTCGTTAAATCCTTGCATATAGGATAAACTTGGGTTGCAGGAAGCGAAAACGTATAAAATTCTTTCCAATCTGCGCATATGCTCTGCGAAAGGAGCTAAAATCTGACTTTCATATGGCTCAACAACGTCTCCTGGCGGTAAAAAGAAAATATGACGGCCAGTTCTGACGATATCGCCATGAATTACGTGCATCTTCGCATTATCTGGTAAGTTAAACTTGATTTTCTGTACGTTTGGAACGAAATGACGCGTATGCCAATCTTGCATCTGAAATAGTTCGCAAAAATCTTTATAATTCGCGTAAATTTCATCTCTTACGTCTTTCCATTTCGTTGGATCACTAGGATATATGCCAAATAAAACCAGCCAAGCTAAGCAACGATCTTCTGGCGGACATTCGGAAAGTCCTTCAGCGCAGATGCTTCTAATCTTCTCTTCATCGACTTTGGTGTTATCCCCGTTTGGCTGTACTAAATTAAGGATCTTAAACTGCAAAGGATCAGTCATAAAAAGAAAAAAAAATGAAATTTAAAAAAAACCTTGTTCCGGTTTAAATATTAATAATTATTAATATTATTGGTTTTGACTTGAAAAAATTAACTGCCATTTTCAAAAATCTATTTTGAATGAAAACGAGATAAATAGATAATAAACACTATACCATTTTTAATATATAGATATTAGTAAACCAATGGATGTTGTCTATAGTGACTAGATTTTATTATTTTCAAGATTTAATGACATTTCATATCAATACATTTCTGGTTTTTACGGGCGTAAAAGCTTTGTCAAAATGTTGGCAAAACAGTCAACCGCCAAAAGATTTTGATTTTATTTTGACGGAAAACGAATATAGAAAACTTTATTAATGCTTTTGTTCTTTACAAATTGACTCGGAATTAATAATTTTACATGTCAAAAATTAGTTATTTGTGACTCGGTATTACATCATGATCAAACATGCACAAAACCAAGAACATCTACTATTCTACCCTAATATGTATGAGTGAATTGACCATATAAGAATGATTTCGCTGATTTTGGATTTAAGATTCATATTTTCATAATGATACTAGTCAAGCACAAAAATCTTCAGTGATTGAAACGAATTTTTAGAGCTTGTATATATCTTATGTGGCATCTATAAATTATGATGTTGCTGAGATAATTTACAAGTAAAATGACAAATTGAGGAGAGGTAGAGTGACGTTTCTCACATGATTTTGCCCCATATTCAAACATATATGGAGGGATGCCTACAGTGATAAATTTTGCAGGGGTCGAGCAGGCAAGATTTTCTCTGATAAGCGAATTAGCCGAGTCAACCCTGACTCTAATTGGAAATATTCATATTCGATCTTTTGTCATGTAAATATGATTTTTGTCATGTAAAGAAAGATATTTGATTTTAAAAATTAGTATCATGGAATTTCATAATATATTTCATTATCTATCAAAGAAATGAGTTGATAAGTTATGCAAAATGAGAGAAAGAATTAATAATACGTAAAATAATTTATTTAATATTTTAAACACATACACAAATTAAAATATACGGCAACAGTTACCTTCTGCTTCATGTCTGGCGTTCGAAGGTGGTGGATCATTGATATCAATGTCTTGTGACGTTTGCGGAGTCCGTTTAGAAGTTGGCGTTGGAGGCTGCGAGTGAACTGCCTTGGTTGATGCAGTTGGTGTTTGAGGAGGAGAAAGCTGTGTCGCAGGTGGATTGCTTGGCTCGTCCGTTGGGTTGAAAACTTCAGGAATGAAAGTAGGCATAACGAATGGTTTTCTTGGTGAGCCGAGGAAAGCTTTTGTTGACGAAAGACTCTTTGCTGATGTTTGCTTTGGCGGTCCAAGTGCCAAATCAGGACTGACCTCTTCAACAAGCTTTCTTGAATAATATTCCCAGTCAAAACCTGCTCTTTTTTCAGTGCACTCATTTATTGCGTCTTGCAGCAGCTTTTTATAAAGATCGTAGTCTGGTTTATCTTCGTACTTAAGTTTTCTCACTTCTCTGTAGATATCTAAAATTTCATCCGAAAAACTTTTGAGTAATGATGTTGCTGTTATGTCTCTTTTCATTGTTCTTGTTGCCTCTCTATCTTTCGTGCCCGGCCAAGGCAATTTACTATCAGCAAGCTCAACCATTGTGTAAATCCATGAAATTATATCATCACGGCGTCCTAATTCGTTGTAATTGTGAGCATTAACAGATGCATATCGACACGTTCCTGTGAATCCTGGTTCATCGCGAGGTGGGATAATTTTTCCTTTATCGTCGATGTATTTACGGCAAAGTCCAAAATCAATAAGGCAAATAGGATATTCATCGTCATCACGAATCAAAAAGTTGCCTGGCTTGATGTCTCTATGAACGTAGCCGTGATTATGAAATTCTTCGATTGCTTTCAGTGATTCAAGCGCAATTCTGAGTGTCGTATGCATCGAGAAACGCTTTCGTGGTGCTATAGCGCGCATGTTTTGAAGTGAAGCACCTAATAATTCCATCACGTAATAACGAATCGTCTGAGTTTTTCCCTGATCAATCAATTTTGGGAAATACTTTGAGCCAGACAACTCTTGTAAGATAGCAATTTCTAATTTCAAGCTTGATTTATGGACGCCTAAGTATTCGATTTTCATTGCGCACATTTTCGACGTGCTTGGATCCATTACGGAGTAAATCTCACCGAAACCACCTGCACCCACATGTTTGACCACCCTAAAGCGTCCAACAAAGCTGTCGATTTTGAGTTTAGGATGGTCCTTTCCCATATCAACTGATTTTTGGATTCAGAAATGTAAAATTTCGTAGAAAACATGCTCTATACACTTTATACTTATCACATATTAAAAAATAAAGTTGGTTGGTTATCGTTATGCGTTTAATTTTTAGTTTACATGTCATAGTGTCAAAAAAAACTCAAAATTGAAATAATTTACATGTCATATCGTCAAAAATTGTTTACATGCGGATATTATTTACATAATGTCAAAATCGCTCAACAATCGAAATTATTTACATGTCATATTGTCAAAATTAATTGAATGATATTATTTACATGACATGTCAAAAATTGTTTAAATCCTTAGATAATCTATAGATAGTACCTAGTGTGGTATTTTATATTCTATGCAAGATTTGGAGCGATTTGCCAGAGTCATTCGAAATTTGAAAATATTTTCCTACGTTGTTGCATTTTGATTATAAATATACAATAAATCGAACTATCCAAGCTATTATTTATAGTTTTTATGTCACAACGGGACAAAAAATAAACTTGGAAACGCAATATTGTTATATCTGCATTATTGTATCATGAAATATATTCTAATAGTCATATAGACTGGAATTGCCAGTATTTTTTGACTCTTACTTTAAATTATTTTGAAAATTCGATAATTTTTAAAATAACTTCGATGTTAGTCTTTTTTAGAACAATTATTGATCACAACTTCATCTAATATGATTGATTTAGATGTGATTGTAAACTAAAATTGTTTAATTGAGATTTAAAAAATTGAATTTCGAAAATATTTATTTTACATAGAGTGGAAGCGTTCCAAGTCATTGAGGAAGAGGTCAATTTCTTCTTTCATTGTAAACTTGGATAAACCAATTCTTATTGTTGTTCTTGCTGATTCCTTGGTTAAACCAATGGCTTTGAGAACATAGTATGGCTCTATATCATTAAGAATGCAAGCTGATCCAGATGAAAACGCAAAATGAGGCATTTTTTGCATTAAAACTGAACTTTCGATTGTATTAAGAGAAACATTGATACAACCATACCAGCGATGCTCCATGCTTCCATTGAACGTTGCCTTTGGGAATTTTTGCTTGATTTGAGATACAAAATATTTTCCAAGAGATTCTACGTAAGGAGAATCATATTTCATTTCCTTGTAAGCTATTTCAGCGGATTTGCCTAATCCAACTATCAAAGGAACAGCTAATGTCCCTGATCTGATATTTCTCTCTTGGCCGCCGCCGCTCATGACTGGTTCAACCCTTACACGTGGATTTGATCCAATATAAAGAGCACCAATACCTTTAGGACCGTGTATTTTGTGTCCAGTAATCGACATCAAATTAATTCCCATTTTCTTTACATCAATTGGGACTTTCCCGAATGCTTGTGCTGCATCTGTATGGAATAAAACGTTATGAGCTTTGCAAACAGAAGCTAATTCTGCAATTGGATTAATCGTACCTAGTTCGTTATTTACGACCATGCAAGATACTATGCCAGTATCCGGTCGTATTGCTTTCTCGACGTCAGATGGATCAACTCGTCCATCTTTGCGAATTGGTATAATTGTTGTTTCAAATCCTTCATTTTCGAGGTCTAGTGCTGATTCTAGTATGCATTTATGCTCAACATTAGATACAATAATGTGTTTTTTGCCTTTTGGCTTCAAATAACGCATGGATCCTTTTACTGAGATATTTCCGCACTCAGTTGCTCCTCCAGTGAAGATAATTTCGCTTGGATCCGCATTAACTGACTTAGCAATCCACTCTCTGGCCTTTTCGACGGCTTCATGCGCTTCTTTTCCGAATCCATGCTGCCTTGAGTGAGGATTTCCGTGTTTATGCGTTTCATATGGAAGCATTGCATCAAGAACACGTGGATCTAGAATTGATGTCGCTTGTGCATCTAAATAATGTCCGTGGAAAAGCCTGTTTTGAAGACTTGATATCATTTGTCAGATTTCTGTTAATTTCTGAACCATTTCGATGGGTTTAAACACTAATATGCCTCTATACAAATGTATTCTGATCGTTTGATAAAGGAAATTCATTAATTACTCAAGAAATTTATAAAATTCTTTTCCTCGAACATTTAATTCGGTTTTTTGTTATCAATCTCACATCAAACCTTTATAGATGCCAATATATAATATAGAATGAAATTGTATTGACCATTTCAAAAAAATACTTAAAATATATTATTACGTGTACCTCTACTATATAAATATGCAATTAAAATAAATATTTTTCATTTATACGTTATTAAAAAATGGAAGCGGAACAAAACGACACTCAGCCTGAAGAACATATTTCTCCGGAAGTCATTGAAGAGAAGAGAAAGTATCTTAAAGACATGGACCTCCAAAACGTCCTCCACGATGCTATAAACGAGTTAATGGAATCAAGACCTGAAGATGTTTTCGGTGTTTTATCAAGAATATTACAGAGACGTGCAGCAAAGCCAGTAATAGATCATCTTTTTGCGCGTGAAGTTATGGATTCAAGAGGAAATCCAACAGTTGAAGTTGATGTTTACGCAAAATACTTAAATTCAGTTAGTTTCGTTGCAAGGTCATCATCTCCATCCGGTGCATCTACTGGTTCCCGCGAAGCTAAAGAATTAAGAGATGGTGATACAAGATTTGGTGGAAAAGGAGTCACTCATGCGGTTAAAAATGTTAATACAGTTTTAAGCAAAGCTGTCGCAGGAAAATTACTCGAAAATCTCAAAGAAATCGATGATGCAATAATTGTAGCTGACGGTACAGAGCTTAAAGAAAAGATGGGCGGCAATGCTACAACTGCAACATCATTTGCTGTAGCAACAGCAGGTGCTCAAATCAATAACGAAGAACTCTTTATTTATCTCGCTCGTCAGTTCTATGATGCTGATAAAATGCCAAAGAAATTCAAGCTTCCAGCCATGTTCTTCAATATTCTCAACGGAGGAAAGCACGCAGGTGGCAATCTCAAAATTCAGGAATTTATGATCTCGCCACGCACAGATATCAGCTTCCCTGAACAATTGAGGATGATCACAGAAATATACCATAAGCTTGGTGAAGTTTTGGTAAAGAAATACGGAGTTTCTGCGAAGAATCTTGGTGATGAGGGTGGATATGCGCCATTAATCAACACACCAGAGGAAGCTCTCGAAGTTATAGAAAGAGCAACAACACTGTGTGGCTATCAAGTAGGCAGTGATGTCTATCTCGCGTTGGATGCCGCAGCATCAGAATTTTATGATGCAACAAAGAAACAATACGAAATATTACCAAATGTCTGGAAGTCTGGCGACGAAATGATAGAGTATTGGAAAGACTTGGTCTCAAAGCATCCTGCTATCATATCAATAGAAGACGGCTTAGACGAGAAGGACTACGAAACGTGGATTAAGTTCAACGATCAACTTGGATCAAGAATTCAACTTGTCGGTGATGACCTTTACACGACAAATCCAAAGATGATCGAGCAGGGCATCGCTAAGAAGTGGTGCAACGCTTTGCTGATGAAAGTCAACCAAATCGGAACAATATCAGAGGCAATGAATGCGGCAAGACTTGTTTTGAATGCAGGTCAGAAAGTTATGGTTTCCCATAGGTCAGGAGAGACGTGTAATTCTCTGATAGCTGATTTAGCTGTTGCAATTGGTGCACAGTCAATCAAGGCTGGCTCCTGCGCGCGTGGAGAGAGAATACAGAAATACACTAGACTGCTTCAAATCTACGAATATCTTAGAGATAGAAACATGCTTCAAAAATAAGCAAAAATCTTTATTATTGTTGTAAAAGTGTTTATTTTATATCAATTTAGATAATGATGTAAGCAATTGAAATCAAATATAACGAAATTAATTCAAAAATATATCGCTTTGATTAAATTCAATTTTCTTTAATAGAATCATGTTCAATTATTCAACTAATGATTTATATATATATAAGATATTTTGTGAATTCAAAGTCAATGATAAATAATGCGATTTTTTGGAATTCTTGTGTGATTTTTGCGAAAATAAATCGACAAAAAACATTATGGTGTATTATATATTTTATATTATGTTTTTAATTTTTTGAAAATTAAGTATTTAATATAAAAAAAAGTCAACATTTATATTTTTTAAGATTACAAAAAATTTGAACAAGGATTTTAAAACTCGTTTTCTCGTGTTATACTTAGAGTATTGCTCATTGTTTAATATGGATGAACTCAATTATGTGGTTTAAAATCAGCAAATTTGTTGTTATTGCACAAATATATTTAATTTTCATAAGTTGTTCAAATTATTAATTAATCTTTCGGTATATATATGAAATATCATTTACGCATGATAAATAGACTCATTATGTTTAGTAATTTATAGCTCAAATTTTGATTAATAATGCTCAATTAGATAAAAAACATAAATATTTTAAGATAGAAATAATATACAAATTTAATCGCAAAAATATCATGTAAAATACGAAATAAAATAAACAAAAAACAATTAGAATGATGGAGTATCTTCTTCAGCAGTCTCCTCGTCGCCCATATACGAGAATCCGAAGAAAATATCTTTCTCGTCGAGCATTGGATCAGCAATTGACTCCAGCGGGTTCTCTCCTGTGTACTTGTGGTCGAAGTACTCTGTGGAAATGGACTTTCCGATTGTTGGAATGAATGTTGGCGTGTATTTCTTGTTTAGCAAATCTTCTCTTGTAATTCCTTGCCAAAATGGATGATTTTCGACATCTGAGTATTTTGTGCGCTTGAGTGGGTCCTTCTCGAGGAATCCATTGATAAATGAAATGACATTTGGATCAGTGCCTTCCGGATAGACTGGATCGCAGAATTTAATCTTGGAGAATGTCGAATCGCGAAGTTCTGAGTGAAAAGGTGTCATATCGAAGAGCATCTCATACACTAAGATGCCAAATGCCCACCAATCCACTGAATAATCATAAGCTTTCTTAAATAACATCTCTGGAGCCATATAATCAGCTGTTCCACAGAATGTGCTTGTTGTCTTCGACTCTGAGATATCCTTGGACAAGCCAAAATCAGCGAGTTTCAAGTGTCCATCGGAATTAATAACAATATTCTCTGGTTTGAGGTCCCTGTACACAATTCCTTTGGAATGAATATATTCTAAGGCTAAAGCAATTTCTCCTGCGTAGATAATTACGTCTTTGAGTTCTAATTTTCCTTTACGTGTTAAAAGACCAACGAGATCACCACCTGGAATGTACTCCATTCCGATGTAGAACTTGCTCCATGTCTGGAACGCGAACAAAATGTTCACTGTGAATGGGTGGTTGATCTTTGTGAGAGTATTACGTTCGTTTACAATGAGCGAGAGCTGATTTCTGTCTGAAAGGCATTTCTTTTTGATAGATTTGATGGCGCAATACTCGTGAGTTGCCTTTCTCATTGCAAGAACGACTTTTCCAAAGTGGCCTCTGCCAATAACCGAAATAACATCAAACGAGTCCATTGAAAGGTGAGAGTTACTGTATGTTAATGCATTGAACCACTGCGATAAGCTTTTTTCTTCAGGAGTTGTTAAACATATTGTTTTATCAGGACTGACTCTGATTTGAATCTCATTGTGTTTACCATTGGATATGAGCTTGACAGCTGTACTATTGTTCACCACGTATCTGTGTCTAATTCTATTTTCGTAGTCATTCCTTCTAATGATTAGCTCCGAGTTGTGCAACTGAACGAAATATCTCTTCCACATGTGGAATATCCTTCCTTTCTTCATCAACCATCCACTGAGATTAACAGAGTTCTTAGATGGCAGGGCTGCAGAATTCATTAATGAATTGATTATCAAAATCTCTCAAAAATACCGATCATCGAAAAATTTTCAAATTTTTTTGCGAAAAGTTGACCGTTGGCTTCATAATAGCCAATAAGATAGAATTAAAGTGGTTTCGCTTGAATTTAGATTATGAGGGTCAAACAAACTGTTTTTGACTTTTTGAGAGTATTTATTACACAAAAATGTGTGAGCGAATAATTTTAGAGAAATCAATTTGAGAGTTAATAGGTTATTAAACAAAGGAACGGAAAATATATAAACGTGTTCTTCTATGTGAATAAAATATCTTTATAATAGTAGATCACATTAGTGCAATGACAAAGCCAATATTGTTGATGGAATGATATGATTTGTCCCATATCCGAATTCAGCTTTTAATATAGTTTACATTTGTAAAATGTATGGTGTAAAAATTATAAAATAATAACCATCAACTATTGACTTTTTGAGAAATATATACTAACATAAATGTATGAGTAAATAATTTTAGAGAAATCAGTTTGAGAACGAAATAATTATTAACCACTTGCTTAAGGTGGAAGTAGTGTCTAAGGGAGAGCTGATCATATTGTATTGATAGCAAGACTAAAAATTTATGTTGATGGAATGATATTTTGATTCACATATCCGAATTCAGCTTTTTATATAGTTTACATTAATCAAAATGTGTAATAAAAAATTATAAAGCAAAAACCTTTAAAGTTTACAAATTTATATGAATTCACGAGTTAAAATTTTTTGAAAAAATATTGCCTAGTAAAGAAATGTTTTATGTGTTATTTTAAACCGAATTTGTTTTTTGAAAAACGTTAAATTCTCTGAAAAAATGTTGATAGAAAAAAAGATTCGTGTAAACTTTACATGTCAAATTGAGCGAAAATTTCCCGAACTATTTAAAAGTAGTCAGAAATAAATTCTCGCGATTTGAAGTGGTTAATGGGAAAGAAGTGCTTTAGAGTTTTATTTTAATTATTCAATTCACTTATGAAAAATTTCACATTTAATTTGACAACAATTATTATGTTCTTTTATATCCTAATCTAACATCAACTGAACAAGAGAAGAAGTAATGTCCCCTATATATAGATACATTCTATCGAGTGGAAATATTTTTGATTTTTTGGTTCTTTATATTAAAACATTTTGATTGTTTTCTATCATATTAAAATCCTCTATATTTCACATCTATACTCCTAATTTTCATTGAATTTGTATATTTGATGAACAAAATAATATATTCTAAATTATTACGTTTTGTTTATAATTTGTGTTGCATGCAAATATACTTGCAATGTAATGAACTTGCTTTAATCAATTAAATATATCCAAAATTAAATTTCATTATTTTGGAATTTTAATAAAAGATTTGTAATAATTACATGCATATCTAATTATTAACAGCGCAATAATGATTACATCAAAAGAATTTAAAAATCAAAAATTTTGAGGTTTTAACATCAAAAATATGTTATATGAATAGTAATATGCTTATTTTTTATATATATCAAAGCTTTTTGCGCCAGTAAAAAATATTAAAAAAATCAATGACCAATGCTTTATTTGAAGAATCTCTTCCATCTGAGTTCAAAAACCTCATCATGACGACGGACATGCTCTGGGACATCGAAGAGGGCCAAGAGGAGCAGATTATAACCGGTTTAATCGACGCTGTTGATAATAATATATTGACCAATAAAGATATCGTTAAAATGATAGACTACGTGGCATCAAAAAGGCCAAAGAATGTCAAATACTATGTCCAAATTATAAAAGAATTTGCAAATAAACAAAATTACAAAATTTCACCGAAAAACGTATCATCATCGCCGCAACTCAAAGCAGTTTTGCTTCTCGAGAATGTTATATACGGAGCGATGCCTGAGCAATACAATAACTCAACAATTGAACAAGTTTATAATATTTTCGAGAAAGATTCATTATTATATGCGTTGTTTTGGGATGACCTACCATTACTACAGCATTTTACATTCGATGTTGACTTCGATATAAATCAAAGACGTTTTGGTTATACATTATTAGATCATTGCGCTAAATACGGCTCAGAAACATGCTTTAAGTTCCTATTGGCGAATGATGCAAGATTCACATCAGAAACTCTCGAAATGGCTTATCTAGGAAATAATTTAAATATTATTCATTTATCCGAAGAAGAAACAGAAACAAACGATTTCTGCCTGAAAAACGCTGTCGCATGCCACAATTATAACGCTGCTTATTATTTGCACGACAAATACTTGTTTGAGTACAAATATTATTGGGCTCTCGAAAGCTACAACTTCTCCATGTTTTTCAACAAAGTATACGAATCAGATGATATAGATGCAAGAGATACTGATGGAGAAACCGCACTTTTATGCGCAACAAGACTTGGGATTAAATCAATTGTTCAAATGCTTGTAGAAAAAGGAGCAAACATAGAGATTACAGATAGACAAGGCAATACACCTCTGATTATTGCATCAAAACAGAAATTAGTTGATATATTTGATTATCTAATTTCAAAATCTGCGAATATTAACGCTCAAAACACAGAAGGATTCAATGCCATGATGTATGCAAGCGAAAATGAACACAATGAGATCCTAGAAAAGCTTTTTCAAAAAAAGGCAAGAGTAGATCTGACAAATATCTACGATTGCAGTGCTTTGATGCTCGCAGCAAGAAGCAACAGGCCCAATGTTGTCAAAACACTCATCAAAAAATACGCTTACGTTGAAAGGAGGTCAAAAGAAGGTTATACAGCTCTCCTTCTTGCTGTACAAAACAACAACATAGAAGTCGTGAAAGTTCTGATAGATAACAAGTGCAATCTTGAAGCGAGAACAAATGAAGGCTTCTCTGCATTGATGATCGCAGCAGAAAATAATTACGTCGAGATTGTTAAGCTATTGCTCGAAAACAACGCAAGAATTGAGGCAATAGATGAATACGGCTTCACTGCCAAAATCTTAGCATCAAGATACAAACACGAAGAAGTTATCAAGCTTCTGAAGAAATACAACAAAAAGTGTTACATCTGCTAGAAAACATCAGATTTACACTAGACATATTTAGTCATTATCTGCCTTCTAAAATTATGAATAGAGAGGTGTCGAAATTACGTTATATTCATATCAGATCTACAAATGTTGCTTTTTTGGATATCTTTATATTGTTTTATTATATTAAACATGTTATTTTTCATTTTCATTTTATTTTTGGTTTTCAACAAAATATAAGCCGCGATGACTCTATTTTAAATCATGATTAATTGATGTCAATTGAATTCATATATACTTATAAATTTTATTGCCTCAAAATATATTAAACGTATGCAAACTATAACTAGGTTTAAAATTAAATTTTAATTTACTTTGGTAGTTTCCCTTATTATTTAAAGATTTCAACAAAAATGTTAAATTTAATCATAAATAAAATCATTAATTGTTAAGGGACCGTTCTAACCGTTTTGTAAACTATCAATTGATTCTATGAGGTTATCAAATTTGTCACCTTTTCCAAAA
>MRSU01004711.1:0-16030 GCA_008369845.1 Trichomonas gallinae | reverse complement strand
TTCGAGATCTGCTTTATCGCAACTTTTGTTCCAGTTTTCAAGTGTATTGCTGCATATACCTTTGCGAAGCCACCGCTGCCTATTGTTGCTATCATAGCATAAGATTTCATTATTTCTGATTCCATTTTGTTAAAATGAAGCATTTCAGAATCCTCAGAATAATGCAAAAATTTCTCACAAAAAATAATCATTAAAAGGTCTCAAAGTTGAATTAGGCTTTTCTTGAATCGTGTGAATACTATCACAATTTGTCTGTGCAGCAGATTGCTCAATAAATTTCATTCATTGAATTCTGAAAGTTCATTCAATTTCATTAACATATCAAAAAATAATTAAAGAACATTAAAAATATCATGAAATTAAACTTCATTGCCAAATTTAGAAAGTAAATAATAAATTTTGCATTTTTCGATCCTATATTCTATAACCAATAAATTTTTTAATTTCATAATGAATTCGATATAACATTTTTGTGAAGTAGAATTGATTTGTTTATCGAGATTTGGGATAACTACTACTAGGAACAGACAAATCTTTTCGAATCAGTTAAATCTATTTGAATTATACGATTTTTCTTTTTCTGTAATTTAACCATAATATCTCATTCAATTCTGTTTCTATGCATTCATTTTTCATTAAATCAAAGTTTCATTGTTATAATCTTCAATAAATTTCTTCATATAAAAAATTATTTTGATGAAAAAGTTACATGATAAAGAATTTACTAGTATGTAATAATCAAACATAAATAGCTGCACAATTATGCAGGCTCGAAAAAGATGCTGTCGAATGGAATGTTGAAAATTGGTGTATCGAAAGCAAACAACAAATCTGATTCAGTTAACGATTTAGATTCAGCTTCTGATTCAGATGATGATGTCTCTGTCTGAATATTTGATGAATCTAAAGATTTCTTTTGCCTTGTTAAGGAAAAATATCTATTGCGAATAGCATTTCCTGTTCTTCCGTTAAGGCAAGAAGCTATCTGCTGCCAATGACTGCCGACAATCGCGTATTGTCTCAGAATAATTTCATCTTCTTCCGCAGACCATTCTTTATGCTGAATGTTTGGATTGAGATAGTTATTGTATCTTTCTCTACATTGTCTTGGTGTTCTTCCCTCCATTTCGAAGGAGATTGTGCGCCAATTAAGTTTTTTTCCTGCAGATTCCACTAAGTATCTAAGCTTGGCATCCTCACGTGGTGTAAAGATTGACCTCTTACCCTTGGATGAGTCATACAGTATTGACATCGTGCGTAATAAAAAATGATCTCGTTTTTTCAATTTACATTTTTTGAGTTATTCACAAAATCGAAAAAATTTGTAAAAGTGTCTGAAGCACAATAGTGCAGTAAGGAATCTCAAAATTTCGCCTTCACAAAAAATTTTACTTCAAAACTGCTTTTTATTTCACAAGGCTATACTTTGTGTGCATTTTATAAATCTATCAAAAAAATCAGCTGCAATTCGTTGTATTTTATTGTGAGCGAACTCAATTTTAAATGATTGAAGAATGTTTGATCCATTGCCTCATAGTATGAGTGTTTAATTTTATGGTATGGGAAGCAATTCATTCAAAAAATAACTTTCTTAAAATATCAAAAAACGTTTTTATACTCAAAACATTTTCTCTTTAAAATATAATTACTTTGTCATTACACAACATTATTTCACGCTTTTGCTATAAATTGAATCTTTTGAATGCTCTCCCAGAATTTATTTTCAATCTCATGATATTTCCATCATGCATATTGATTTATGGCATTTTCTCATTAATAAAATTTGTTGCTAAATTTTGAATGGTAACTCAAAATAATGTCGCTTACTGATTTAGTATTATTGTAGAAGACTCATAAATATGCAGAATTTAATCACGCCCATAATGAGCACTTTTCATCGTAATTTTTTTTCTTGAAAATTTAATACATTATACCTTTCTTTAACATTTTGCTCCAAAAAGGATTCAAAGTTGGTCGAAGTCACTTTTCTTGCATCGTGCATTCATTTTTCTTTAATAAAACCGAATGAGATTGCAGTCCTCCCCAATTGGATAATTTTTGAAAGGTTGAATTATTGTTTGATATTTTGTGAATTCTCCATTTGTCCAAAGATCAAAAAGTGACAACATATTGTTCGAAAAATCTATTTCATCGTTTTAGTTTGATACATATTTACTATTGAATTAGTGAACTAAATGACTACAGATAAAACCTCTTCGGATTTCAGGAATAATTGTTTTTTTGAGAAATTTCAAGTATAATTAGTGATTGAAAGACCGGGGCTATTCATTAAGCATGTTAGAAATCATTTTCTACTTTCCATCTCCAAAGAATATCTGTTTAGTTTTTTTTTAGAATATGCTTAGATATTCTTTCGATAAATGGTGAAGGTGGATTCGATTATAGAAGTACCACAGTCTAAAATTCGATAGAAATATTGAATGTTTACAAAATAAGAACAATTAAATGCGACGCGATGCATCTTTGTAAGAGCGCATCTTTATAAGCGGTTTCGCGTTAGCAAAAATGAAATCATTCATATGGGCACTTTTGACTGGTGAAGGAATTGACATGCGATGAATCCTAGGGAACTTGGAAGCTTTAAGATTTTGAAGATTTGACGCAGATCTGAACTCATGTCGTCTCTCGCCTATCATCTTTTCAAGTTCATCAACGGATGGACGTGAAAGCGGATCGAATTGGAGACAGCATCTGATTATTGTGCCCATCGTGTCATTAGCTTTGATATCCATGTGGATGGATCTAGATCTAACGCTACGTGTCATTTGTGCATCACTCTTTTCGGTCCAAGGAAATTCACAAGTTGCAATCAAATGCAAAGTCACACCAAGTGACCAAATGTCAGCCTTCATTGGATCGTATTTCTTGCCGTCATACACTTCTGGAGCAATATAACATGGAAGACCACAGCATGTTTTTGCGAGAAAAGTAGTTTCTTTGGAAAAACCAAAATCGATTAATTTTGGTGTCATTGATGAATCTAATAATATATTAGTTGGGTTTATATCTCTGTGGCTGACTCCTCTTTCATGCAAATATTGAATTGCGTGGATGAGATCATGTGCAATTCTCAATTGCTCATCAATACCAAGTTTAACACCGCTTGTGATGTATGTTTGGATATCACCATTTACGGCATATTCCATTACAATCGAAATAAAGTCTTCTTCGTAAATAACATCATAAATTTTTATCAAATTCGGATGGTTGAACCTTGTGCAAAGCTTGAGTTCATTTTCCAAATGATATACTTCCTGTAGTTTCGTTATATATCGTCTATCCCATACTTTGATTGCGTAAATATCTTCTGTCCTACTATCTGCTGCCAAAACAACAACAGAATAGTCACCCTTCGCTATTGTTCTTATAGTCTTGTATCTTCCAATGTTAGATGGTATTTTCATGGCTCCTGTTGTCGCAGATTGCATTTGAGAATGGTTTCTGAAACACAATTTTTTTTTTCAGCATAGAAAACAATAGTTATACAAACCAGAATCATTTTAGTGAATCGGAAAAAAAAGGAAGAAGAAATTTAATATAAGAATAAATACACGAAATATATTCTTATATAGAAAGACTATGTTTGTCTACGATATTTATCAAATTTTTGAATGACTCATTCAAAAGTATTTTACTTCAGGACTAAATTTGGTTAATTTAGCTTTATTGTATCGCAACGAAGAAGTGACACCGAAGTTCTCAAATGAGAAAAAGTTGATTCGTGTGGAGATAGGCAGTTATAAACATAACATTGTATAGAGAATAATGTGTACAGTGTATTTCATTAAGATTTAATCTATAATTCCGTAGATAATATTAAAATAATAATGATTTTTTTCAGAATGGGTTTACAAATTTAATATTTCCCTATCCAACCATCGTTTTGACAGTTTCTTGGCATAATAACCAAACCAAATTAAGAATTTAATCCTGTTTAATTTCTTTAATTTCCATTTCCCAAAATTCGTATAATATTACTCAAATAATGTTTATTTACACAATATATTGCATTTAGAAATTGAATGTTTTATAGATAATTTCGAGGAATTATGCATACATGACTTGTGTGACATTCATATGTTAATTTAAGTAACAGAATTTTGAGAATATCGGCTTTTTTCAAATATTTATTTTGTTAATATTTATTTAAATATCGACGTATTTTGAATGCTGATCATCGTATGCTGAATTTTCGATTTTTTTTTACGATTATCCCTTGTTGTGCTGCGTTCATCATAATTGACAAGAGTATTGGAGTATAACATTGTAAGCGTGCTTCTTCTCAAAATTGAGACTTGAAGAAGCAAATGATATATGAATTATATGAATAGTAAATTTATGCAAAAATAACTTTTGAGAGAGTCATATTTTGATGGAGGGTCTGGAAATCACGATGATCCATTGCCAGACTAGTGCAATCAAAGTCCCTAACTATATTGGTAAGTACAAAGTGATAAAGACCATCGGCAAGGGTGGCTTTGCGGTCGTAGTTATGGCTATTGATCCATTCACTAATGAAAAAGTTGCAATTAAAGTAGTCGATCGCAAAGAAGTTGAAAAACAGGGCCTCCTTATGTATCTTGAGAATGAGCTCCGACTTAGTGCAAGATTTGATCATCCTAATATCGTCAAAGTCTTTGATATTTTGTATGAACCAGAGCTAATTATGATCATCATGGAATTTGTTCCAAATGGAGATCTGCAGACTCTAATATTCAAAGGAATCACCTTTACACTTGAAGAGCAATTGCATATATGTTATCAACTTTTACAGGCTTTGCAATATCTTCATGAGAGAGGAATTTCACATCGAGATGTGAAGCCAGAGAACATTCTGTTTGATGAAAAATTCAGACCCAAGCTTATAGATTTCGGCTTATCAAAAGAACACTGCAAAAAAATGCATACATTTTGCGGCACAACGCTATATATGGCCCCAGAGGTTATCACATGCGATACGTACGATGGTTCAAAGGCAGATGTTTGGGCCTTCGGTGTTACATCTCATATTCTCGCTTGCCATTGCTTCCCTTGGGGACTCAAAAGCGAGACGCAGTATATTAAATGCGTGCATAATCACGATCTTGGAATTGAGGTCATCCCAAAGGGTGTCATCGGAGCTATAATAAAAAGATCTTTAGTTCCTCATCCACAAGAGAGAGCAACAGTAAAAGAGCTCTTGGACGCAGTAGGAAAAATTATACACCCCAATTTTGCTTCATCAAAATCTAATTTTGAAAGAAAGTCCTATGCTCAGTCGGCATTACCGCGTTTGTCGGTTCATAACTCAACACCACTCTTCATAAGGCAGCGAGCTAAAATTACGCAGCCAAAACCAGGCCAACTTGAAGTCAGGCTTGCGAAACCATGATATATTGTTTGTATTATTAAGCTAAAGGCTGAAAAATCATAGCGTTTTGTTTTTATATAATTATTTAATTCTAAAAAAAATTTCGAATCTAAGATTATTCTATTGCTAGTTGATTCTTCATAGAACATTTAAATTAGTGCTTGATATAAATAATCTTAAATAACATATACATTTATTATTTAGTTAATCATAGCAGATGATTAGTATATAAGTAAAATGTTAAATAGAATATTATAATTTATCTAACATATATCACAGTTATTCATCTCAGTTGGGTTGGAAATGCACCAATGTTGATCAAATTTTGTTATTACTTATACCGTAAGTGAATACGCAGTATTTCTTATGGAGACACCTTATCAAATTTTATTTAGATTACATTGTTATATTTTATATTATATCAGATCAATTGCTCACAAATATATTTTCTTATTTTTTTCTCATTATGTTTTATATTGTAACTCTGATGCATGAATTATGTTCTTTTTTCATAATGCAGCTTGATTTTGCAACTATTTCATATTCAAATACAATTATTCGTTGCTGAGATTTTCCATTTTGACAAAGCTAAAGGATAATCAGATTGTTCTGGTATACATACGTGTAGTTTTTCACAGCATGAATTTCGATCAGGATTCTTTTTTCCTTTTTTTTTATCGACAGCTCATTGAATGCTACCGATTAAATTAAAAAAAAGGTGAAGGGAAACAATCATGCATGCGAAATATAGCTTTTGATCATCGGTGAAAGTGCCACATTCAATTCTAATTCCTGGCTATTTCGGTTTCATTTCTATTTTAGATGATATTTAACCAATTATTTTTTTGAATTCGTCAAAAAATGTTTCTGAGCAAAGCTTTTCCCAGAAAATATGGTTTGAAATTTTGGATGTAGAGGCGAAGCATACAGAATATTATAAAAAAGAGGGGAAATCGTTATCAGAAAAATTGCTCTGTTATAAGTCACAGATGATAATAAGAAAGATGTCAAAAATCCTGCGGGACTCAGAATTTAAATTCAGAAAGAAAAATGTATGACGAGCAGACGAATGAGGCGTCCGTTATGGACAATGTAAGGATTCCGGGACGAATTCAGAAGTACAAAATACTAAAGACTATTGGCAAAGGATCATTCTCGGCAGTAGTTCATGCAATAAATTCGGTAACTCAGGAAGATGTAGCCATCAAGATCTGCAACAGACAAAAAGCACAGGAAGATGGATGCATTGTATATCTAGAAAATGAGTTAAGGCTATCAGCACGTTTTGAGCACCAAAATATTATAAAGGTTCTTGAAATCATTTATGAGCCAGACATCATTCTGATTGTGATGGAGTATCTACCTAATGGAGATTTACAGATGCAGATTTCTATGGGCACTTTCTTTTCAAAAGACGAGCAATTGAATTTTGCTTACCAAATTCTTTCAGCTTTGCAATATTTGCACCATAGAGGAATCTCTCATAGAGATGTTAAACCAGAAAATATTCTTTTTGATCAAGATTTCAATTTAAAGCTCACTGATTTTGGATTATCTCGCGAAAAATGTACGACAATGAAGACTTTCTGTGGTACACCAGCTTACATGGCACCAGAGATAATATCAAACAATATTTATGATGGCTCAAAAGCAGACATTTGGGCATTCGGTATCACCCTTCACACACTATGTTTCGGAACATTCCCATGGACCGAGAAGAACGAAACAAAATTAATTAAAAAGTTGAAATCTGGCCAAATTGAAATATCAACCGAGGCCAGAGGTGAAATTCACCAAATTTTAATATGGGCACTGGAGCCTGATCCGAAGTTGAGGGCTTCTGCAGATGACTTAATAAACATAATCTTACAGACCAAAAATACTCCCAAAATAGTAACTCAATCCATTCAACCAAAGATCAATCATCAGCATTCGTACTTACCGCAGCTAGAGAACCGAGTTGCTACCCCATCTGTTTTCAACCCAAGTAAAATTAACCCACGCATATCATCCAAGATGAGATTCATGATAAGGCGAAAAATTAGATCAATTTGACTTTTGTTTGTAGGCGATTAAACAAGTTATATATGTTTTTCTATTTAAAAAAGTGTTTTGGCAAATTGAATGAAATAATCTCACAATTATTGCTTTTTTCTCTTTTTGCGATATTTTGACGATTGAGGCGATTACTGCAAATGTTTTCGAAAATTTTAACTTTCAGAAAAAATTCAGAAGGATGTAAACAGCTACAAGAGATAAGTGCAGCAACACGAGCGACATTAGCGAAATTAACTTTTGTGGCAGCACTCAAAAGAATGCAAAATTATTTATTTGTAAAATGGACTCTAACGGTGCCGTCGACAACATTAGAGTGCCCCACCAGGTTGGAAAGTACAAGAGAGTCAAGAAGATCGGCAAAGATACAAACGAAAAAGACTCTCCGAATTAATAAATATACAAACGAAAAAGTAGCAATTAAAATAGTAGACCGCAAAATTATCACAGATCTCAATATATTCTTGTATCTCGAGAACGAACTGAGACTAAGATCAAGGTTTAATCACCCGAATATTGTTAAAGTTTATGACATTATTTACGAGAATGACATCATATTGGTTGTAATGGAATACATTCCTAATGGAGACTTGCATACGGTCGTCGCAAAAGGTATTACTTTTACTACTGATGAGCAAATTAAAATCGCTTACGGTTTATTGAGTGCCTTAGCATATTTGCACGAAAGAGGAATTTCACACAGAGATTTAAAGTCAGAAAATGTTCTTTTTGACGAGCATTATACACCAAAATTGTGCGATTTTGGTCTCTTTAAAGAGAACTCATCAAATATGTGTACTTACTGCGGAACACCCCTTTATATGGCTCCAGAAATAATAACATCTCCTAAATATGATGGAATGAAGGTCGATATATGGGCCTTTGGCGTCACATTGCACATTTTAGCAGTTTCTGCATTCACTTGGTCTTTAATGCCTGGATGTCAGTACATAAAACTTATTCAAGATGGAAATTTAACAATAACAGTAGTTGCCTCTGGAATTATTGGAAAGTTAGTCGAGAATGCTCTAAACTTCAATCCAGAAGGAAGACCTTCAGCAGTTGATCTCCTCAACTATCTAGACTATTCCAATAATCATCCAAAGATTGCCTCAGGATGATGGACATCCTTTTGCGACGAGCTCTCTACCAAAGCTTACAGTGCGAAATAACACCCCACTTATGGTAAAATCAAGAAAATTCAACGACAAAGTTCCCGGAAAAGTCGGATTCTATGTAAGACGCCATAACATCAAATCTTTGTAACATTGATGAATAAATTGTTTGTTATTTTAAAAATCGCATGGACGTACTGATATAATCATATGACTGTACGACACTGGAAATTAGGGCATATAAAAAATTGTTCTCAATTTTTTTATTGTTGAATAGATGCAGATATGCGCATAGATCAATTCTTAACCGTGTTTTTAAATTGAAAACTTCGTTTTGATTAGCAGTTATTACATTCAATATCATACCCACAAATTCAATCTTATTGAACTGATGCTGATGGTGCTATATTTCGATATTTAGAAAGATACGGGTGTCTGAGTTTATCGATTGAAATTATTTGTGATGTTTATATCAATGACCAATTAGCATCTACATTGTGCATGTAATATTTTGTAACTATAATTTTACGCGAGCACGTTTTTTTCAAAACATTTCCATTCAATTTTTTATTTTGAATGAAAAATTCGGTGGTCAAAGTATGCTATATGTCGATTGTTCCAAATCCTTAAACTTTATTTTTACAATTGAATCAATTATTTAACGCATTCAAATCTCCAATTCCATTCTTTCAATATATTGCAAATTTTTGGTGCAGATGTGATGTAGATGCGATACAGGGAACTTTATCACACTCAATCTTCAATTGATTTTTTTTTTTTGCGGTTTTTTCTATTATCAACAAATCGATGACAAACTCAGTGAGCGAAATTAGAGTGCCCCCAGTAATCGGTAAGTTCACAGTCCTCAGAGACATCGGAAAAGGAGGATTCGCCAGAGTTGTGCTGGCTGTTGACTCGAAGACAAACCAGTATGTAGCAATAAAAATTATTTCAAGGCAGGCGATTGTCCAAAGGAACGTTTTATTGTACCTAGAAAACGAACTCAGGCTCACATGTCGTTTCAACCACCCTAGTATCGTTAATGTAATCGATGTTATATATGAACCTGATATCATCATGATTATCATGGATTATTACCCGAATGGTGATCTTCAGTCGTTGGTGACTAGAGGTGCGTATTTTTCCATTGAAGATCAGGTCAAAATTGCCTATAAGATCTTGGATGGGCTTAGATACCTTCACAAAAGAGGCGTCTGCCATCGCGACATCAAACCGGAAAATATACTCTTTGACGCAGACATGAATCCTAAAATTATCGACTTTGGCTTCTCTAAGGAGAATTCCGCAATGATGCATACTTTTTGCGGGACACCTCTTTTCATCGCACCAGAAATTGTTAACGAGGAGCAGTATGATGGCACCAAGGCAGACATATGGGCATTCGGTGTTACAATGCACATCTTAGCATCAGGTAAACTTCCATGGAACACAGGAAATGGCCTTCAACTCATTAAGGATATGCAAGAAGGTAATTTAAAGATGCATATTGAGCCTATGGGCATAATGGGCTCTTTAATTAAAAATGCGTTGATCCTTGATCCTAAAGAAAGAATGTCGAGCGAGCAGCTTATTGGCTTACTTGGTGAATACCATGCACCAAGGCTCCTATCTTCCATTACAGATATTACTCATACGAAGAGAACACCAAGCCCCGTCTTACCGATGATAATTCCAAGAAGTAAGACGGCTACCAAGTCGATGGCTAAGATTGTTCTCTCCGATAAGATGCTCACACGAATGCAATTTGGCGCGTGGAATCATTCCAAGTAATTCATATATGTTTGTTTCAGTTGTATAAATATTGTTTTTATTGTTTTTACGCTTAAATTTATTGTTTTTAAATCCCCGTTTCAAAAAAAAAAAAAGAAAAATATTTTGAAAAAAATAGTTGTTTACATATGAGATCATTGAGATTATGAAAATTCATCTTTTTCAATCGATATAAAAATACAATGAAAATCGATACATGATGATAAATATGAGATAAATATACAAAAATTATAAATCTATGCGACTGTAGAAAAAACACATTGAATTTAATGCAAAATTACATGATAACTGTTTAATAAACAATATAATAGTATTCAGTAGCTCATTCGGTGCTGTCCACGAACTCTGATTGGGATTATTGGAGATGCTGCCGCTTTATCGTCGACTTTCTGTGATCTGACAAACATGGGTGTGTTGTTTCTTGTATAAAGTTTTGGTAATGACTGCTCATTGGATTCTGGTCCATGGAATGCATACGAGCTAATTGATTTATTCTTACATCTCTTTTCGTTGATGAACTTGATTAAGGAATCAGCTGATGGCCTTTCCTCATAATTAAGCGTGAGTGCTCGTTCAATGATAGCGCCAATAAGTCCTTTTGGCTCAATATTCAAATTTAACCTGTTATTTTTGATTTCCTGGATAATTTGGATATCAGATCTTGCAGTAAATGGGAACCTACCCTGTGTGGCCATGAAATGAATTGTGACGCCATATGCCCAAAGGTCGGTTTTCATTCCATTATAATTCGGGCACGTAACAATTTCCGGAGCCATGAAGAATGGCGTTCCACAGCATGTTTTGAGAAGGCTTCCCTTTTCTTTTGATAAACCAAAATCGATAATCTTAGGGTTATAATGGGCATCAAACATAATGTTTTCTGGCTTGATGTCGCGATGGCATATTCCACGCTGATGCAAGTATGCGATACCTTCGAGGATTTGGATAGCAATATTTATTTGCTCTTTGATTGTGAAGTAAACTCCTCTGGAAAGGAGAGACTGGAGATCTCCATTAGGACAGTATTCCATAATAATCATTATTATATCCTGTTCATATATAACATCGTATACTCTTGCAATATTTGGGTGATCGAAACGCATGGACAGCCGGAGCTCATTTTCGAGATACATAAGGAGATTCTGTTTATTTATCGTATCACGGCTAATAATCTTGATCGCAACACATTCATTTGTTACGATATGCTTTCCTAGAACCACGACTGCGAATCCACCTTTTCCAATTGTCTTTACGACCTTGTACTTGCCAACCTGCACAGGGATCCTAGTGGCTGCTGTGCAGTCATTATAAGCGAACTCGTTCATTTTAAATGGAAAAAAATTTGAATTTGCAGTTTAATATTTCGTCATAATCAGTGTGTTGATCGCAATTATATACTTTTCAAGCTCTAAATTTTTTTGAGAAAGTTTATTGAATTTCGTTTTATGTTGCGAAGTGATTTTGTTTCAGTATATCTATAGAGTGTTTTCCTGAATGGATAAAATTTAAGAGACTTTTCAATATTTTTTATTCTTAAAATGAAAATTCTATAATAGATATATATGTTATCTATATTTCGATATTATAATTTTGAATATTCAGAAAAATTGTATTTTTTGAATATCAAAGCTGTTGATATTTCATATGCATCAGAAATAAAGCAGATTTATAAGTACCTTCTCAAAATGTTAAAAAGTGGTTTTCGGTTTTATCTGTTGAATCCAAGTTAATCTGTTTAACTTTTGTGTCTTAGAGTTGATTAAACGCATCGTAAATTAAGTAATTTCACTCCAAACCTTACATTTTTATTTTTTCAACGTCTGTAAGAGATTAGGAGCGTGGGTATTCATATTATCTCGAGATAATATTTTATCACATGAAATATCTGCATTCCAGTCTTTTGAAGCTATTTCGCATGAAATTCAACTGATTTTCTTATCTATTCTTATTTTTTTATCTTATGAGTAATAACTAACGCTATTATATTAACATCCACTATACATATAAAAGTCATAGTCAATACAATGTATATTGCATTTAGAACATCCTTTTGCTTTTAAATCACTATCTTGGATAGAGTTGTGCTAATAGAAACATATGACCACTATTCCAATTATCATTTTAAAATGATATGCTTATCATAGATCATGCATTTTTCATGATCTCTCTTGAAAAATATCTGTTATCTATATAGCTGTTCATTATTAATTAATTTTGCACTTGAGTATTGAATGCATATAATGCAAGTATCATATTCGATATTGATAAATGGCTATAATCGCATGATGAAATTTGTCTTCTTCTTAGATTGAAGTTCGACTACATGAAAAATGGTTTTTAATCTCGTTCAGTGTTGAAATTTAAAGTTTTATCATTTTTAACCTTCTAGTAGTTCGATTTCGTGTAGCCAAACATGTTTTGGCAAGTTATCGATTTTTTTTTTCAAACCATATAAGGATATTTCATCCGAACGTAAAACATATATCAAAATCATCGATATTATTTTTCAATGTTTTTGGTTTTCAATCGAATATTAATATTAAACTGTATCTGTTAATTATCAGTAGTGCAGTCAAACATCAAAAGATGGTCAGAGAGTCACCCCCTCAATCAGTTATTTTTCAATTGCCAGAATTTTTTTTTTTCAAAACATTACAAAATTTTATTGCAGAGCAACCATTTCCAATTATCGCATTGGAGATCATTTTCAATTATTAAAAATTGTAATGAATTCAAAAGTATAAATTTTTTTTTCTATAAAATAAACCACCCAATGAACACAGGCTCAGGCGGCTTCCCTTGTGTTATCGGGAAATACCGCGTGAAAAAAGATATCGGCGAAGGTGGCTTTGGAATTGTTGTGCTTGGAGAGCATATTGTTGACCATTCACTTGCGGCAATTAAGATTATAGACAGGAATGAAATCACTAAGCAAGATGCATTATCTTATCTAGAAAATGAGTTAAGAATTTCATCAAGGCTCATGCATCCAAATATAGTAAAGGTCTTTGATGTTATATACACACAAGAAAAGATATTGATTATCATGGAATACATGTCTCAAGGTGACCTACACTCATTGTTGCAATCAAGTTTGAACTTTTCATTTGAGGAGCTCCTAAGATTTTCCTATCAGTTGCTAGATGCGCTTGATTACCTGCACTCTAGAGGTATATCACATAGAGATATTAAGCCCGAAAACATTCTATTTAATGAGGATTTTTGTCCAAAACTCATTGATTTTGGTCTCAGCAAAGAAAAAGCTGTTTCCCAGAGAACCTACTGCGGAACTCCACTATTTATTGCACCAGAAATCGTTAAATCTAAAGATTATGATGGAAGGAAAGCCGACATTTGGAGTTTCGGAGTAACTTTGTGCCTCATGGCCCTGAAGAGATTCCCATGGATTAATGTTCACAGCCAGTCACAATATTTTAATTTGATCAAAACTAACAAGCTCGAAATTAAAATTGATAATAATACTATCATTGGCGAAATTCTCCGTAGATGTCTTGCAATTAACCCCAATGAAAGGCCAACTGCACGCGAACTTATGGAGCTTATCAATTCTCGTCAAAAACAAATGGCTTTTATCTCAAAGGTCGATTTCCGCAGATATCCCACGAACCTTCCTTCCCTCAACTCACGCAGCAATATGTCCTTTAACGGTACTAACCATCCTATGCTAATTCCAAAGAATACAATCCATCCTAAATTCATTGTTAGGAAATGGAATGCAAATGCAACTCAACGAGTTTAAGTATATATATCTTTGTATTACTAAATACCATGCTATTTACTTGATTTTTTTTGTATAAATTTTAAATATTCTTCGAAAATGCAATCTATTAATAAGGACATAAGGTTATTTCTATGCGTTACCAATAACAATTTACCAAATGTTTATAATAATGTCTATTTTTTGCAAAAATATCATAAATCGAAGTATTTATGTTTTTTGGTATTACTCATAACAATAGACCACTTTTTCCAAAAATATAAAAACCGTTATTTTCTATATTACAATTATTAAAAGTTCAACTAGTTTTGAGAACTTTACAAGTGATTGAATTCTGCGTTTTATAATAACCGATTTTCAAATAATTTCTTAATTTTAATCATATACAAGTATAGACTGATTTTCATTTTTTTTGTCAAATGAGTTGGGCACAATATTAATGTATTAGTAAATATATTAATAATTTCTGCATTATAATTTCAATAAATCCTCAAAACATTATTCAATCGAATCAAAATTTTTACTAACAGAATGCACTCATATACATTATTTTTATTATTACATGATAAAACTTAATTTGAATACTGCGGGGTTTTTCGTACATTGATGTAAATCATATCTATAAATATGATACATATATCTTTCAACGATTATCAAAATTTTCAGTATCAATTCAAAACTTTCTCATTTTTACAATGACTTATTTCATGGGTGACGAGGGCCAGATCAGAATTCCTGATAAAGTTGGCCCATATAAGATTACAAAAATCATTGGCGAAGGTGGATTTGCAATAGTTGCAATCGCTGAAGATAAGGATAAAAATAAAGTTGCCGTAAAGATTATTAGCAGGGAAATAGTACAAAAACACGATATAATGATGTATCTCGAAAACGAATTACGTCTTAGCACAAGATTTAACCATCCAAATGTTGTTCATGTTTACGATGTTATCTACGAACCCGACATTATTTTAATCGTTATGGAGTACTTAGAGATGGGAGATCTTCAGACGTTAATATCTAACGATATTCATTTCTCGTATGATGAACAAATTAGAATCGCATTCGAATTGCTTCAAGCACTGAACTATTTACATGATAGAGGCATTTCGCATCGTGATATTAAACCCGAAAACATATTATTTGATGCTGATTTCCATCCAAAACTGATAGATTTCGGGCTTTCACAAGAAAATTCCGAATCTCTCAATACTTTCTGTGGAACTCCTTGCTATATGGCCCCAGAGGTTATAAAGGGCGGCGAATACGACGGAAGAACTGCAGATATGTGGTCATTCGGCGTTGTTCTCAACGTGCTAGCAACAAGGACATATCCTTGGCACAGCAATATGAGTGATGCACAGCTTATAAAAGCAATGACACAACATAAGATCAATATTATTATTGAATCTCAAGGAATCATTGGCAAAATCATTAAGAAATGCCTGACATTTGACCCAAAAGATAGAGCCACATCTAAACAGCTATTATCCGTTATTGATGCCACTCGCCAAAGAAAGCTGTGCATTTCCAAAGTTGAATTTGCTCGAAAAAACATATCCAACTCATTCCTTCCTAAACTTGTCGCCAATAAATCACTACCATCTTTAGGCATGCAGAGAGATACTAGCAATGGCAAATTCGGCATCAATGTTCGTCATAATCAATCCAAACCAGCCTGCTTCAGACTTTAGCTTATTAATTTGTTTGTTAAACATGTATATTTATATATTATTTTAAAAATAATGCTTTAAACGTCTTTCATTTTATTGAAGATGGATATATATTTCATTGGTGAATTTATGCTCTACAAATCTATTGTATCTTCATATCAGACATATATTTACCAATCATATTAACTTTGAGTTCAAAATTATACATGAGTAGTATATGACGGGGGCTACTTGTCATTCTAGATATAGAGGATGTATCCCAACAACGATATTTAGACTACATATC
>MRSU01004710.1:0-13374 GCA_008369845.1 Trichomonas gallinae | reverse complement strand
GATCTCATCCAGGAGTACGAAATGTACGAGACAGCTGGTGTCGAGGAACAGGGCGAAGGCGAAGAAGACGAGGAAGCCGAGGCATAAACTCATTATTTGATTCGCTAAACATCTTAATGTTGATAATTCCTTACCTTTCTTTTACATTTGAAAACACTATACATAAGAAGTATGATTACAAAAAATCCACTGTAATTATCAACATATTTGGTAGATAGTCCATTATTTCATAATGTGACCAATCAAATATTAGTTAATGACGAATCTGGATCAAATTTTGGAAGATGAGAAAAGAATTCAATTAAGATTGAGAATTCTCAATGTATTCGTTCGAGGAACATTTGAAATAATAAGTAAATGTTATTCTTTTCTATTGTTTTTGACTTAATTATCTTCATTGTGTTCTATAGTTTGTTATTTTAATAAGTTTTTTTGAAAATAATGTGTTTGATAATAATTATAACTCGAATTTAAAGCTTATCATTGTGCTTAAACTAATTACTATAATGAAAGTTATTAAATCAAAGATGTCAAAAATCAATATCAACAATAATAGAAAATCTCGTATTTTGTACAGCAAAAACAATCAAAAACATGCTTGTTTCATCATTTTAGCTGTTAAACATTCTTTACATGAATCAAAATTTTCGTTGAAAATTTATTCAAATCGTAGACCATTTTTAACCTAAAAATACAAAATTATATCGAGATTTGAGTGTAAATCCATTGACCAGAATCAGAAAAAAATCATTTTGCTTCGATGTCATCTGAGAAAGTTGATTCGCTTTCCGGCTGGCTTGACAAAAAGGGGAAAATAGGAATATATACAAAGAAATGGGCCATTTTAAATGGTGCCGAGTTTCGCTTATTCAGGGATGAATCGATGCAATCAAAAGAATTAACGCTAAACATCACTGAGACGACGAAAATACAGATGGATTCACTAGAATCATGCAAATTTTCAATAGAAGCGGAAAATTCGCCAGAACCGTATTATTTTCGCACGCCATCGCCAGAATCGCTTCTACAGTGGATTCACGCACTGAGATCATGCACATACACGCACCAGTCGCTTACTATTGAGTCTTTTCGCGTTATTTCTGTCCTGGGACGAGGAAATTACGGAAAAGTCATGCTTGCTGAAAAACTCGATACTGGTGAGTTATTTGCCGTTAAATCCATACATAAGAAGAGGCTCGCGCTCGCTAGTAAGGTACATACGATATTATCTGAAAGAAATACTTTAATTAACGCTTCTAATCCTTTCATCGTCAAATTACACTACGCCTTCCAAAATGCAACGAAATTCTATCTCGTGCTTGAATATATTCCAGGAGGAGAGATGTTTAAGTATATGTCAGAGATGGGAGCAGTTCCACTCGATGACGCTAGGATATATGCGGCAGAGATAGTCACAGCACTTCATTTCCTTCATCAAAATGGCATAATTTATCGTGATTTGAAACCAGAAAATATTTTACTCAACTCAGACGGACATATAAAGCTTACAGACTTCGGATTCGCGAAGGACTTGTCCCAGTCTGAAGTCACGAAAACGTTTTGCGGCACAAATGAGTATCTAGCGCCAGAAGTGATTTCTAGAGTTAACTACGGCCCAGCTGTCGATTGGTGGACGCTAGGCATCTTGCTTTATGAGATGCTGTTCCAGACAACACCGTTTTTCCATCAAAATACTGCAAGAATGTTTACCATAATTTTAATGGATCCAGTTAACTTCCCAAAGGGCGCTGATCCTGCTGTTTGCGACTTAATTACTGGATTGTTACAAAAGAAAGACAGAAAACGCTTCACATACGATGATATTATCAAACATCCTTTCTTTAATGGAATGGACTGGGACAAAGTCCTCGCTAAGGGCTATGTTCCATCATACAAGCCTCCAATTAAGAGCAAAAAGGATGTTAGCAACTTTGATCAGGAATTCACAGCGGAACCAGCGATTGACTCTGTTGGATCAGTTGTTCCTACTCCTATTCAAAGAATTGCAGATTTCTCTTACGCAGCTTCAATTGCTTCTCCTTTACCATTCAAATAATTTTCTTTTTATCTTTTTCTAAAGCTTTTGTGATTATTTTTATTATGTCTAAATAACTATATTATTCTTGTTATTTTATGCTTAAACATTCTTTTCTAATTCTTATAATGATTAAGAAAATTCAAGATTTTTGATTTCTATGCAAGTTATCGTAGTAAAAACGAGTTAAATATATTCAATGTCTATTATATTTCTCAATCTATGATTTAAATTTTTGAAAAATTATTGAAAAATTCAAAAATCACAATAATTTTCTGGAATTTTATATATTATTTTAGTAAAAATGAAAAAATGAAATATTTTTTTTCGAGGTTTTGTCGTCTAATTTATAGATGTGAAGACTTATAAACATGAAATAGTAGAGTTAATTAAGTAAATCAACAAGATATATTTATTTCTGAAAATAATAAACAAAAATTTTCATTTCTTTGATTGCATACTTTCAAGACGCTCTTCTATAGCGCGTAGAGCACGGAGACGGCGGCTTTGATCGGCTTCGCTAAGTTCTGGAGCTTTATTTGTCTGTAAACTCTCGAGAATTGACGGCTCTTTCTCGTGAGTCTCACCAATCGGGAATGGATTGAGCATCTGTATGTTAAAGTTATCATTAAGCGGCTGGATTTTGAGTTGATGACTGAATCTGAATAAAAGCATAAATGAAACGCCAAAACCGAAGCACGCTGATATTGTAGCAATTGGGGGCCACTTAAAACAGCAAAATGACCACAGACAAATTATTCCGAAAACTATTGAAGGCTTTACGTGGATTACGAAGAGAGTAACAGTATCATCTTGGCGGTAAGCGTAGCAAATGGCGACTGCGAGACTGATAATGATAGAAATCGAGCCGCAAACTTTTGCGTTGTGAAATCCTGGAATAAAGAACAAGATTTCGAAGAAAACTAACGATAAGAAGTTGCTGGATATCGAGGATATGAGTGTGAAAACGAATATTTTGGTTACTGGCCATTTTTTAATCAAAACAGTCATTAATACAACGCAAAGGAGCGGATTTATTAGTAAATTCGGAACTTCACTTTCAACGAATATGTTAAGAAAGATTGGAAGGATGAATTTAAAGCTTGAAAATGATAGTGTAAATAAGTTTGAAACTGTAGCGCAATTGTAGCGAATTATAGATAGTATAACGATGACTACTGGATAAACGATTGTGCAAGCTTTTGTAACTTTCGAATCTGAGAAATGATCATATAATATCATAATTTGTCAATTTTCCTTGTAAACAGACAGATAATTTTGTAAACCGACAAAATTTAAAAATATATGACAAATAAATATTTTATTGCCACGTAAATATTTAAAATTGAAGAGTAAATGACACGTAAACAATTAAAATTGAATGGTATATGACAAGTAAATATACAATTTTGTAAACTGACAAATTTTACAAAAAAGTTGATTTTATAATATTTGTCAAGTAAATTATTAATTGACATGTAAAGATATCGAAATTCAATTTTATATGACATGTAAAATCACAATTTTTGAATTTGACAAATTTTTCATAAAATGACAATTTTCCAAACTTTGTCAAGTAAACTAATTTTTGCCATGTACACAAATTCGCAAAGATAAAATTGAATGTTTTATGACAAGTAAACTAAATTTTCGTCATGTAAGTTCATCTCAAAAATTCAATGACTGATCCCTACGGTTTAGCTTTGCTGCCAATATTTCCACTTCAAGAATATGACTCTGATCTCGTTAGGGAACTCTGTATTGAAGAAGTAGAAAACACATTTCGCAATCTGAAATACGAAAATTTGGACAAAAATAAAGTGATTACTGAATTAACAAGTAATATTCTTACTAAAATCGCACCAGAGTCAAAAGGAACTATTAAATACATCACGCATTGCACAATAGCGCCGAAAACTACGGGTCCTATTGATGTTTTTAGTAATAACTTCTGGGATCCTAATACAGACGGAATGAGCGTAGTGAATTACGAAAATGACGATATGAGAGTGATTTTTACCATTTGGGGAATTCAAACCAAGAAAGAGAAAAAATAACGTTATTTCACTTTTCATTTTCTGATTCTATAGCTACTCGAAATCGAATTAGCTCGTCAATACCATTTCGTTTACATCCAATACAACAATACATTTTATATTAACAATAAGATCTTATATTTCGACAAAATAACTTCGGCATTAGGATTTCACAAAAGAGATAATTCATTCTCTGACGAATTTTCCATTATTATCAAAATAATATTTTATTTTGAGATAATTTGATAATTCTTAGTCAACGTTATCATATTTTACATATTACATAATAATTTACAGAAACGTTAGTCATAATCAATTCATAAAAAAATATTTGATAATTATCAAAGTAATTAAATAGAAAATACTATCAATTAGTAATAATAAGACAGTTTATAATCTTCCTTGTCTTTCCAACATTAGATTACTTTGCCACATAAAAAGATGGTAAAATTATATTCAAAAATATCCTTATTTCAGTCTTTATTGAAGAATATTCTACTGGACTATAATGAATTTGACGTTATTTTCGCGTCTTGGACGCAAACGTCGACATTCATCGTTGTCAATTAGAGAGTTAATGAATAACCCAACAATTCTCAATGCTTTAAGGCAACACTAATGAATAGAAACCGAACGACGTATCGAAACAGCTCAAAATAGACAGTTTTCAATACGAATGGAATAAGGAAACGAATTTGGACGAAAATCCAAGTGAATTCGTGCTCTTTATGGAATAAGGGTTCTTATTTTAGTGGTTTTGGGAAACTGTTCATTATAAAAGTGACAGAGTATTCAAAAAATCAAAATTTTTCGAAAAGTGACAAAATTTCAATTAATGTCAACTGAACCTCCTCAAACTGAAGATTTAGCTGTTTGTCCCATATGTCACAAGGCTCGTAAGCTTGGCGTGCTCGAGACGTGTCCAAAATGCCGCACTGCGTTGACCCACGACAAGTCTGATCCGGATGCAGCGTATTGCGCTATATGTGAGCCATTGATTCCATCGAATATCCTTGAAGAGTGTTCATTGGCGATCGCGCAGTCGAATCCAGAGGAAGTTGGATGCACGATTTCGAAGAAGAAGCGCGCGAAATCAAAATATTACAAATCTCTTAATACTTGGGTAGATACACTTCAAGAACTCGGAGAAATCACAAACGACTCTCCCATTCCTGAAGATGAAATGGAAGCAAGCTGCTGCATCAGATGGGCGACTTACATCTCTTTCACCATCAACGTTTGCCTGCTTGCTGCAAAGATTCTCGCCGTTTCGACTTCAGCTTCATATACGATCATCTCCTCACTCACAGATTCTGCTCTCGATATTATTGCAGGAACAATCATTTCGTGCACAGCAGCGCATTCCAAATTCACACGTGAAGACCTTGAAAAGTATCCGCTTGGTAAATCTCGTGTTCACGTTGTTGGAATTCTAGTATTTTCGGTTCTCATGGCTGCCTGCGCTTTATATATTATCCTTCAGTGCGTTCTTTCCCTTATTGGCCACCAAGTCCCAGAGAAGACAACATTGCCAGCTTTGATCATCATGGGAACAACGATCGGCGTTAAATTGGTAATGTGCATTGTTTACTACTTATTGGGCCACCCAATCACAAAGACGCTCGCTGAAGACCACAGAAATGATGTTCTCACGAACTCTCTCGGCCTTTTCATGTATTGGGGATCAGAAAAAATCGGCTGGTGGATGGATTCCACCGGTGGTATCATTTTATCATCATTCATAGTCTTCTCGTGGACAATGAATTGCATTGAAAACGCTAAAATGATGCTTGGCCAATCCGCTCCACCAGATGTCATCAGAAACATCACATATGTCGCTGCCCACCATCACCCACTCATTATGAGCGTCGAGCAGGTCATTGCATTCCAGGCTGGACCAATGTACATGACTGAACTCCACATTGTCGTTCCAGGAAACCTTCCTCTCGAATTAGCCCACTGGATCGGCGAATCCCTGCAGCTGAAGGTCGAGAGAATGCCAGATATCGAGAGAGCGTTCGTTCACGTTGACTGTGAGAGCCACAATGAGAACGAACACGTTCTTTTCATGAGAGCTGCTGGAAAACTCGAGCAGGAACCGCCACCACAGGCTAAACCGGCAGCTGCTCCTGAAGCAGCACCGGCTCCGCCGCATAATCCAAATGCAATAGAAGTTTAATTCATTTTCACACTTTCCTCTTCTTGTAATTAAAACTTATTTATATATTCTCTTGAAATTCACCAAAATTTCATTCTCTTTCCCGTCCATATAAATTGTTTTCTCAATAAATATATTAAATTTCAAGTTTTGCAACGCAAATATCTTCTAAAACTTATAAATAGTAATAATACAAATGAAAATTGCTTAATCGTTTAATTGATAATTTTTTCACATCATTTCATTGATTATACGGCTCATAATCTTTATAGAATTACTTCTAAAACCTATGCCTATCAATCGATACTCATTAAAAAGGCCGTGAGATAAGATTATTTTATTATGAAATGAAACACACCGAAATGTGACGATGGAACGCGGAAATTTATCATTATTGTCTTATTATAAATGCTAGGAAGAAGCGAACTCTCGATTTCGTAAAGATTTTGTTTGGGAAAAATCAATTTTTTTTTCAGTTTTTCATACAGATATAAATCAAAACAATCATTTATAACATATACAGACCGATGATGGACATAATAACATACAGAACATCTAGAATTGTTGGATAAAATCCGCATTGTACGCATTTTCAAGGAAATACTGATTAAACATCTTCCTTCTGGATACAATTGTTTCAGATAGGAACTTCCCGTTTGGCCTGTTAAGAAGGCTAAAGATGGAAAGCGGATCATCTGGAGAATCTTGAACTAAGCAGTTTGTTTTTAGGACATATTCATATAGATAGTCTTCCAGTACAACTTCGCAAACTTGAGAATTCCGTCTCGTGATACCCATTGAACACAAGATGTAGCTAATTTGGTATAATTTAGAAAGCGTTGTTTTCATTCTCTGAGTTCCCCTTGAGAAAAGAGCTGCTATAATCCTCAGATCGAGGCATTGCGTTTGCAGGGCGAAATAGCAAAGAATGAAATTAACAGTCAAATTCGGCACGCCAACACATATTTCAATGGGGAAGAGTTCATCAATCGTCATAGATGGATTTCCTATCTGCCTAATTTTGTATAGTTCTGCGAATTTCTGATATATTTTGTTTTCACCAAGCCACACGATGCAATCAAACTCGCCTTTTTCGCAGCATCCTGTGGAAATGAGGACATTGATCACATCGTAGAGTCTTCTACGCTTGATATTGAACCTAGTTGATAATTTTGTGATAGAATTTTGTAATCCTTTCTCGTTCTCGAGCGATTTGCGTAATTCTTGGATAGCATCACTCAGGGTGCTTATTTTGTTCGCCTTCATGCGCTGTTTGAAATGAATCGGTGTAGGAGAAGCAATTGATGCCATTTATAATATTGTGAAGAAGAACAAAAATTATTGAAAAGTTTACAAATACTAAATTTAAAAAGCTCATTATTTATATAGTAGATTGTAAATAACAAAGAAATAGAAATTATTTATTTCAATTAACATTATTGAATTTTTTGAGAGCTTTTTTAAAAGAACTTTTTTTACTTAAAACATGATAAATCGATTGTATTATCTATAAATTTCAATTGTTTAATAATAGAAATTGTAATACAAATTTACCAAACGCTGTATTATTATCTAGATAAATGCTTAAATTTATTTTGTGTGGGTTATTCGGAGGTTTTGTAAATTTTAGAGTACTTTTCAATAGTGTGACATTTTGTGAAAATCAATAAGAAAATTGAGAAGCCATCTGTATGTTAGCAAAATTTTTATATGAGTATTTGCAATGATGCTTTTTTTGCGAGCAAAATCGCATAAATCGAGTAAAAATAAAATGATTATTTTTTGAATGATGCGATATAAATTCCCTTGAAAATATAACAATAAACCATCTCGTATCTATAAAAACAATTGCTGTTGATCAAATCCGAAGTACTTTTGTTTCTAATCGCCTTGTAATAAAATCTTTATCAGATTCTGACATTTAATATTCAAAATTGGCATTTTAAGAGATATTAGCCAAACTGATAGTATAGGATTGGCTCAGACACCGTAGCAAAATCAATAGTAGCGTAAATATCTGCTGTTGTCTTATGAATATTAACCATATTTTTCAAAAATTTCTATAGGATAGTAGTTATAGATTTTATGAATTAAGAACCATTTAAAAACACCTAATGGGTCATGAATATTGAAGAATTGCTAAATTATATGGAAAATTAGAAATCCTCCATCAATTTTATTACTTTTATTTTCATCGTTCTATGATTATTGTATTACCTACAGGATGAATATAATTATTACTAGGATATAAGTATTATAGTAGACAATAGGGGTAATTTTTTTAAGAAAATGGAACCTCATGAACCCTTTTACGGTTATACACACCATTTTGCTTGCATTTGAACAGCCAGAAAACAGAGTTCTCGGATATCAATCAATAATTACAATTTTCAAACATTTGGAAAACAATTTTCAACGTCATAGTGAACGGCACTTTTCTCATAACAAAACACATAGATCTAAACTAGTATATTGACATTTTATCATTTATATTTTCCAAATATTGATATTTGAACTACAAAAATTTCAAAGATAATTATGAATTTGTTAATATCATGTAAGGAGATAAAATTTAGCATTTCTATAAAGAAAAACCCAATTTGCGTAGAATCATCAGCGGATTTAACAAAAATAAAATATTTATAATTTTATTTACCGACGAATTGAAAATGGAATCCATTATCTGTGAATAACATAGCATAACTTGTGCGGTGGAGATCTTCTGAATAAGCACCGACTGAAGCATATCTGTCTTCTTCATTATTAATTGTTTTGTGTGTGTGACCGACTATTAAGTAGTCCTCATGATGTATTAAATCTACAAATCCCTTCTTAAGAGCTGCAACAAATTCTTCTCCGTCTTCTGGCTGCAGTTGGAAGTTGTTCTTCAAATCATGTGCCAAGAAAACTCTTGGTGGTGTCCGAGCAGGTGGATGCGTTGGGTATTCCAGGCAAATACATAAGTCGTAGACTATTCTAACATTAGATCCTTGTTTGTTATACTTCAGTTCCCAAAGCAAACTCCTTTCATGATTACCACCAATAATATAAACTGGCACTGGAAGTAATTCAAATGCAGTGACGATAGAATTAAGCTTTTCTAATGAGATATCATCATCATTCTGAATTAAATCTCCGAGAACGAAGACAGTATTAAGTTTTTCGCGAATTATGATGCTAGAAAGGCTCTTTATGTATTTTGGAAGTGTTCTAGACAGAGTTAATGTTTTATCGAAATGAGCATCAGAAACAATAAGAGCTCTCATTCCATTAACAACATTCTTTGGGATGTGATATGCCGTTGCAACTTTATTGATAAGTGATGTCGGTTGAAAAGTTGATTGCTCAGTCATCAAAAAAATTGATTTTGGAACCGCACCGATATAAAATCTTGACATTTTTTAATCGTAAATTTCATCTTTACATGACAAAATTCCATTCAAAACTAGCAACTTACATGACAAAATAATATTTACACGACATATTATTAATTTTACACGACAAAATATAATTTACATGACAATTTCTATTATTTGCGATAAGATATTTTACTTGTCATTTTCTTTCAATTTATTAATTTTACACGACAATTTTAAATTTTTGCCAATTAAATTTTTTTATATGACATGTTCCATTCAGTATATTAGTTTTACATGACAAATTATTAATTTACATGCCATAATTTTAAAATATAAACGTGACGAAATTTTCCCGTTTTGAAATTTAATTCCAAAAATTACATCTACAGCAAGTGAGACTTTAATTAACTCTGACCATCAGAAAAGATCGATGTCTCAGAGGTTCGCCTTTGTTAGCAATGCACAATCAACTCCTTCGAAACATTGTCCAAATTGCAATTTCACCGGAAGAGGCTGGCAGAAATTTCCTAAACCTTCAACATGTGGAAAGATATCAGCAGGATTTCTTACGTTAATTTGCTGCTGTTGCCTTCCATTTTGTTGTGATTGTTCAATTAAGTGGGAATGGATGTGCCCAGCCTGTCATCACCTGCACTCTGAAGATGATATCAGTAGTGATGATATACTTAGTAGTGATGCAAAGTAATATTACCATAGATTTAATATAACATATTATATAATTGTTGTTAATATACATATAAAGCTGTTTCTTATATTAAGATTTAAACGAAATTAAAATACAAACAAAAGAAAATACTAAATAATCAAACTATTTCAATGTGAGGAGATTCAATGCTGACATTTGAAGGAGAGTGGCTGGTTTAAACGGGTTATGGTGGTGCTTCTTCGTTCCCATCTGCTGCCCGAGGTTCCAATATGAATTAGAAAGAGAAACATTTCGTGATTTAGACTGTCTGTGATAGCGGTGTCCATGATCGACGTGGATTTCTCTGACAGGTGCCTTGTCATATTCATGACCCGCCCAGTCGAATACATAATCATATACATATCCGCTTCTAATAAATAAATTTCTGAACATTTCTCTGTATTTAACATAATTCGGCTCTTCATCGAACTGCAGAGCTCTGACCTCACGCAAAAATTGACCGAATTCGTCAGGAAGATCATAGCATAATTCGTCTATTGGTGTCGACTGTTTTATTTCATTAACACGCGTTGATAAACTCTGACCATTCAGTAAGGGAACATTTTGCCAGGGTAAAGAACCTTTCATGAAATAAATTAAAATATAAGCTAATGATTCCATATCATCTCTGCGTGAATATTCTATTCCATTATGCACATTTATCGATGCATATCTGGTTGTTCCAACCAAAGACTTTCCTTCACGCAGAGGTATATGGATTTTTGTAATAAAATCGCAGTATGATGTTGACAATCCAAAATCTATAAGCACTAAAGTATGGGGAGCTCGCATATTACCTATCATCATGTTTTCTGGCTTCAAATCGCGATGAATGAAGCAACGACTGTGAAGAATTTGAAGAGCAGATATCATCTGGTCGGCAATCATAAGCGTAGTCTTTAGGGAGAAGTGGCAGTCGCAAATTTGGAAGAGATTTTCCAGAGAGTTTGGGAAAAAATCCATAACAATGTATTGACCGTCGATATCATTAAATGTAAGGTAAATTTTAGGAAAACACGGATCACGTTCGATAGTTTTAATGATCTTAATTTCATTTTCGAGCTGAGGTTGATTAATTCCTGTGCATTCTTTTTTTATTGCGAAAAACTGGTTAGTTCGGTGATGTTGCACTTTGTACACTTCACCAAAACTTCCACTACCTATCTTTTCAAGGACATCAAACTTCTTGAATATTTTCGGGCTGAGTCCTTTGAAATCGTTCATGAATTTTTCTGATTCGTCAAAAATCGACAAAAACATCATCGCTGGATGCAGTTTTTAGTATAGATAACGAATATATCAACCAAACACATGGATTGACAGATTTAGCAATTTTACATGCATTTCTGAAATTTTCAGTTAAAATCAAAATCTATCTTTGTTATATTGCAATTATTTCATATAATAAATTAAATCAATTTTACAATTTTTTTTGACATGTAATTACGATTCATCGTATTCGAAATCACCGATGATTCTATGGATTGACTGATAGCTAATCGACAGATATTAGGCATCACTTGTCTATAATAATATCCATACATTGCTTGGCTTGGAAATAATGATTAAATATACAAAACAATATAATTGGGAATTTTTACATGACAAATCATTACAAAAGTTAAAATCTTGACATGTAAAATATATTAATATAATTCAAATATTTTTTTTCCATGACAAATAATGTAATGTCAAACAATTTTCCAATTGAAAAGTAGTTTTTACATGACAAAAATATCTTTAATAAGTTTCTTGACACGTAAAATATTAAATTAATTCAAAAGTTATTTTACACGACATAAAATGACAAGTAAAATTTATTTTTTATTTGAAGTTGAAATTTTGTATGACAAAATAGAACTTAAGTTTGACGTGTAAAATAATAAACTATTCAAAAGTTTATTTTACGCGTCAAATAATGGCAAGTAAACTCATTATCCAATTTTTACATGACATAAATCATAAAAACTTTTTGATTTTTGTTGAATGCAGAATTTTACTCAGGTTTTGAGGGCTCTTGTTTTGGGTGATAGAGGTGTTGGAAAGACTACAATGCTATATAAGTTTTCAAGGAATGAGTTTAATTTCCCAAATTCGAATATAATTGATATTCACACGAAACGCTTGAAAATCGAATTAGATGAAATCAAAGTAATGCTTTTTGACTACCACGATGCGTTTAGATATCTCCAAACAAAAAGGAATCTACTGAATTTAATGCATGTATTCTTGTGTTTGATTTAACTGATGCTGCATCATTCGAAAATATTGAATCTATATATAATGAATTTTCTTTTGAAAGAGATATAAACCAATTGTGTTTTATTCTTGTCGGTACTAAAAAAGATTTAGAAACAAGGGCTGTGGATGAAAAGTCCAAATTAGGTTTTGCTGCAAGCAAAAATATGCCATATACTGAGGTATCTAGTTTGACTGGAGAAGGAATTGATGATGCAGTCACGAAATTAGTTAAAAATTCTATTAAGTTAGGTATTGTTCAGGAAGAGTTAGTATATGAGGCAATAGAGCAGCCAAAAGGATATGTTCCATGCATGATGACATCATGCTATATTGCATGAATATCATTTTTATATCGAGTATATATTTTCTTTGTCTTTCATGTTAACATCAATTCTATGAATTGAAAGAAGACATTATACGACTTCATATTAATGGTTTATTGTATCAACATGTTTATCGTTTGAAGATGATGTTTTTAGCTCAGGATGCTACAATAGCGATTCAAAATATAATATTTTACTCCAAATTGCTTTGCAGCGCAATAATATCATGATAAATGGCTACCACAACTAATGTATATCACCCATTATGCTCATTTATGAATATTAACTCGAAAAAATGAGCCCATAATAATTAATTTTATTTCGAATCCATGTGTTTCTAAATGACATTTGGAATGACTTCTATATTAATATTAAATTAAAATGCGCCCGTAAGGTGTAACTTTAATTTATATTTGACACGTAAATCACTCAAATCAGATTACATTCTGACATATAAATTTAGATTCGTAACATTTAAAACAAAACAAAAAAAAAAAAAAAAAAAAAAAAACAAAA
>MRSU01004704.1:0-21240 GCA_008369845.1 Trichomonas gallinae | reverse complement strand
TCAGTTAAAAAAAAAAAAAAAAAAAAAAAAAAAAAAAGGAATTAAAAATAAGCAATAATAAGACCTAAAAATGGAGAAATTAAAATAAATTCGGAAAAGTCGATTATAAGGACATTCATTGATATGTGAGACCATAGTTTATGTGAATAAACGAAATTCATTGAAGTATTAAATTGATCATCAGAAAATTAAACATAAAAAATTGAATGTTGAAATTGTAAATTGGTCAGACAAATTGGCTAATGGCCACCATTTCTATATGAATACATCATTATTAACAAGTGAACAATTTTTAACGTAAAATCGAGAAAATCAGTAAAATATATCTAATAGGCATAGAAACATATATTACATTTGTTCATAATCACAAATTGTGAGCTCACAAAAGTGTTCAGAATCTATAAAAGTTGTTCGCCATCTAAGAGTATTAAATATGATTTTATCATCTAATTTTAAAATTATTAATATAATTTTAATTTACAAATAAATTCAATGGAAATCTATTACAGTTGCGAATTGAAATTACCTGCATGAAAAAGAAAGGAAAATCAAACAGCGTAAGCGTTGCGAATTTTTGAAATAAGAAACGTAAAAAATCAAATTATTGATTTTTACAAAGATTCATCATCTAGATAACGTTTCTATTATAGTTAGTAACCCTAACCGCAAATTAACCAAAATTTTATGAACAAATATGATAAAAATATAATTATCGAGCATATTTTCTAAATTATTTTTTGAATAATTGAAAAAATTGTAAAAAACTTAACATTTAAATTTCATGTAATGCAAATGTTTTATGAATAATCTTCCGTTTCCGCGCGCACGCAATATAATAGATTTCAATAATCTTCATAAAAAACTTCTGTTACTCTCAAATAATAACCAATCAAAATTCTCAAATATTTTTCAATTACTTTCAAATATCATCTTATATCCGACATAATTAGTATGGTATATTATTTATATTTACTTTAATCAACTTTTTTCATAGAAATTCCAAATCATGTTATCATTACTTCAAATATTATAGCTATCATGTTTGTTCTGATTATTATTTCAATGGTTCTAAGGGCACGTTATTAATCCTTTTACGTCTGTTTGATAATTTTAATATACCATAACAAAATACATATAAAATTGTTTCTGTATCAATTTTTTGCGGTTGGCATTCAATTTTCTAAAGACCCACTTAGACAAATATAATGAAGACCTGTTTATAATCCAGATTTTCAATTTTTATTTCAACGTTAGCTATTCAGAACATTTTTACAGATTATTCAAACATTATAGTTTTTGACAGAATGGAAACCAAAGTGTCTATAGCGAAAAGGAATCCGGAAAAGAGCTGCCACATCAAGTTCACACGCGAGGAAGACGAAAAGCTCAAGGAAATCGTTGAGCAGATCGGTACTACCTCTTGGCCAAATGTTGCAAAATATCTCAAAGGAAGGACATCACGACAGTGCAGGGATCGTTGGAATCATTACCTGTCTCCTGCAGCTAACTTAACAGAGTGGACACCTGAAGAAGAAGAATTATTATTATCACTTTATCGCCAATATGGCACAAAATGGGCATTTATAGCTTCACAGTTTCCTGGAAGAACTGCTGCATGTGTGAGAACACATTGCTGCCGCCTCCAGAGAATCATGGAAAGAAATAACAATCGTGCATCACAGACAATCGTTCACCAGCACCAGAACCCTATCTCTATGGTCAACTATGTACCAGACTATGGACAATTAATTCCGCCTATGTACATCCCTCCGCAGGCGCCACAGTACATTCCATCACAGAATATGGTCCCTGTAAATCGCTTGCCTTCGATATACCAGTTGATCGTTATGTAAGGACTTATGATTTAGATCTGGTCGTTCTATTAGTGTCACCAGATTTAAAATTTTATATTAATGTTAATAATTATCATGTATTGTGATAAATTTCATATGGTTATTGTACACTTACAATTATTTTTGCTACAATAATGGTTGACCCTCATATCGTTATTAGGTCGTTATTAATTTCATGGATATTTCTTGTCATAATTCCAACCACAATTTCAGTGCTTCCTATATATCATTAGGCTCAATACTGTGACGATCAAATGCTAATTTTTATGAACATAATAATTTTATTGAATGCTTTAAGTTAAGACTCATGCTCATTCCAGGATGACATTAGTTTAATTTAATGAATTAGGCCGAATTTTCGTAATTTCAATTTGGCCTGATGGGGAGAGTAGCTATTTACGCTTAAAATATAGATTTAGTAAGATGTATATATTGAGATGCAGCGATTATATTCCTTTAGTTGTTATTTTATTTTTGGATGAAATTGTCAATTATAAAGATTTTGCTAGTTTAATCAAATACTATATTAATAAAACCAAAATTCTTTTCAAATATTTCTATAAAAGAGGTAAAAATAGCAGATTAAAAAAATCTCAGAAGGAATTCGAAGTTTTTTTCATGGAAAATGCATTTATATGTTGTGTAACAGCGATATTTATGGAAAAAATTCGAATCGAATAATCTTTAGTGTACGTTTGAAAATATTCCCAATGAAAACTTCGCATTCAAAGAAAGAAAGACTTGTTGGCGACGACAAAACATATACGTTCGAGGATATTTACAACATGATAGAGAAAACAAACCTTGAATCAGTGGACGAAATCGATCAAACAATCGAAATAACAAAAACATTTTTTCGTTTGCAAAGTTTGAGCGAAAGTATTATTCAAGATGCATTTCTTGAATCAGCATATGCCAAAATATCTTCTCCAAGTTTATTAGTTTCTCGTTTTGGATTTGCAATATTGAGAAATATGATTGCTCAACATAATATGATAATTACTAACGAGATCGCAGAAAGTATTGTCTCGCACATAGCGAATTATATACAGAAACCAGACGCATTTATAATTACGAATATTCTTGCTGTTTTTGACAAAATTGCAAGCGAGTCTCGTGAACTAGCTACAGGAATTATGAATATTGTTAGCATTACGAACTTATATGAAGTCATTATGTCAAATACACAAATTGATTTGCTTGTAGCTGCTCTTCAGTTAATGAAATCATACTCATCGCAAATTGGAACGTATTTGTCACAGAATGATCTAAATATCATATTCCAGTGTGCAAACGAATTGTTGCAAAAAATAATTCCTGATCCAAACGCTCACCAATTCGATGAACAGTTTAAACCAATAATAGAAAATGTTGCATCACTCTTAGTGACGACATACAAGAAGAACGAAGTCCTAGATACGCTCTGGGTGGCTCCTGAATGCAGATTAACGCAATACGTGAATAACTGCTTTTTATACATTTCCCATACAGGCATTAAGATATCTGGACTCAAACTAATCCAAAGACTGAACGAAAACATATTAAATCGCGAACCATTAAATTATGAAAAAGTCATCAGCTTAATAACACACAAGGTTCACCAGATTCAAATGGAGGCTATTAAGTGCTTATTGACTGTTGATTACATATACAGTGAAAGATTATTTAATGGAACGAACCTTGTACCGCAGTTAATGGATATTATTGTTAATGGACCATTCGACGCAAAGGTCTGCTCCATTAATCTTATAGAAACGAAGAAGGATTATATCGATTTTGTCAATTTTTATAATCCGGAAATATTTTCTTCGTTAATCAGTATATTACTTGAATCAAGCAAACGAACAAAGAAGCAGGTTTGCCAAATACTTACCCGCATCCAAAGAAAGTTAATAGAACTCGGTCGTGCTGATGAGATGCGTGAAGCACTCATTGAAGCTGGTGCTGAGGATGCATTGCTTACTATCTCCGAAGGAGACTATCAAGCTGCTGAAAATGCATTAGAAATTTTGCATTTTATCACTAACGATTAACTTTTTGTAAATTATAAAGCATATTATTGTCTATAACTATAACTATTGGTTTAATATATACATGAAAAAGTATTGATTTAATATTTTTTTCGAATAAAATTTAGTGAATACATCAGATTATAACTAAATTAAAAATTAGAAGGTTCTACATGTTATGAATTTGATATTCAAATTGGATAAAAGGGAAAAAATGTTTTTGAAATTAATTATTCATGGTTTTGAGCAAAATTTTTAGAAATTTAGAATATTTATATAATGAAAATGCTAAATAATCAATGAAAAAGTCGATTTATTTGTGCAAAAACGAATTCAGTTTTGTAAAGCTGAAAACATAAATTCGTTTAATATACCTAAAAATAAATCCAAATACAAGAAAAACGACGAAAAATCTTTATTTTTTTTTAAATGTCGAGCGGGGGCTTGCAAATACAGCCCAAAGCTATTATTGGTTTAAGGTCCACTGAAGTTGTCAATGATGAATTCCAGGACCTTTTCTCGGATAATAATGAACCAGGTGGCTTGAAATTAACAATTCAAACAATTAGCACAAACAAAGGCAGAGCAGGCGCCTCCTCGTTTAAAGTACAGAAAATTACACAATATAATCAAATTTCTTCGCACACAATTACTCTCTGTAGCCTTTTAGGAAAATTTACTCCGCCTCCTCCTTTCAAAGACGCCTTGGATTTCATTCCACAGAAAATGGCTCAGAAAGTTCTCGTCGACGCGCTCAATGATTTCTACAAAGATAAAGATTATCAAAAATTTTCAAATTCAATCAGCAAAGTTTCGACTGATAATATACAAACTTCGGTTCTTATTCAGCTTAAACTTGTTAGTGCACCACATGATCCGTCAATAAAACTTGCAGAATTCGTTAATAACGATATGGATCCAAAATTATCTTCTTTATTCCATTGGTATTACGCTTCTACTGTCGACGAAAATACGGCATGCGCGCATTATATGAAATCTCTCTTCGAAATTGCAAAATGCGCTTCAATGGCGCCAATTTCAGTTTTCTTCCCAGAATTCTCATACGACAACTTACTGCTGAAGTTCTGTACGACTTTGATTCATTTATTCCCGAAAAATCCATTTTTACCATCAGTTATCGATAAATTCGCAACTTTATCATCAAAACCCGAACAAATTACAGGAATTGAGTATTCTCCAGATAACGTCGAGACTGACGATGACGATGACTCAGATTCTTTCTCCGATCTCAAACTTATTAATAAAAAACGAAACTCAATTGAAAACAGCTTTTCGCTGATAAAACTTGCTGAAAACGAAGTCACCAATCCTCTTGAATACCTCTCGAGAAGCTCAGACCAGGTTGTCGTGTCAATGGATGATTCTCCAGTGATGATGACTTATCAGCTTGAAAATGGACAGTCATCAATGACGCCAGACAAGTTCCAGTCATGGATTAAGTCATATTACGTGTCAAGGGACAGGATTGTCCAAGAAAGATTCTTGAAAGAATTATATAAAGCACAATTACCAACAAACATGCCCAAAAAACTATCGCAAAGTGAAATTAACGGAATATACAGAATACTTTACGAACAAGATATTCGTCCTTTAATACCAAAACAACCTGATTCAGATCCTCGAGCTCTTCAGATTCTTCCTGTCTTGCATTTCATTAACACATACAGCCAGGAGTTCTTTGGTAATTATGCTCCGCTCCAAACTCTTCTCAAAAACGAATTTATTTGTCATAAAGCAATTGAAACGCAAGATGCAAGCCAATGCAACACAGTTTTCAACTATTTGATCAGCCAGATACCAGAAAAACTAGAAATTTGCGATATTGATCCAAATATGAAATTAAGACCTCTTCCAAATCAGAATTTTATTCTATCAGAACAGGTCAAACTCGTTATGTACCTAACAGATATTACATTACTCTACGAAAATCGCAATCCTTTAACATTCAATCCTTTCGCGTTAAACGTTTGTCCAGATATAACTAAGAATGAGTTCATCAACCAGCGAAAGAACAGAATCGGCGCCTTATATAAGCTTTATTCCACGTGCACTCTTCCTCCTTATCTCATTTTTAGAGCCGCATTTGCTCTCGGAATTGCGATGCAAGAGGCTAAGCCTTCCATTGCAGTCAGATTCATATATGAAGGCCTCTATATACTCCTCAGAGAATATCCAATGCTCACAAAAACGATTTCAATTAATGCTGCATTTTTCGTTTTAGCAGAAGCTCTTGATCAGTGCGGCAAATACAGATATTGCGCTGAGTGTCTTGATAACACGCTTATGCTTACACTCCAATCTCCAACACATTCATCGAAGGCTGCAAAAATTGCAAAGAGAAACGAAGACCTTCAAAGAGCCATTTTTTACTATACTTATTCCATTTCTTTGCTGCTGCAGATGGGATTGGCTATGGAAGCTATCTTCAGTGCTCAAATTTTGGCCAAGATTTACGAAAGTTGCGGACAAAACGTCGAAGGCATACAATTCCTATCATATCTCATTAAAAATGTCTCAGAAATTGCTGGAACTCCAGATTCAAAAGAAAATGAAACTCAAATCAAAGAAATCATCAGGCCAGACACGATTCAGCTGGTTATTTGCGCTATTTTCCTCTGCGAGCTCTACCTCAAAGTCAACCAATTCACAGCTGCTGAAAATCTGATCAAAAGTGTAGATTATTCAGTCAAAAAGCCATTCGTTAAGAAATATCTGAGATTCTTGACTGAAAAGATCAACATCAGCAGGAACACTTTCAATGGTCTTGTTTCCATGCCAGACTTTACTCTCCGCGGCAGAGCGAGATCGCAAACAGTCGGCGCGATTTCGACATCACAATTAACTGATCCAACGGTTCCACTTCTTAAATCATTGGCCAAACACTGCATCGCGAGGAATGAGAGGGAAATGGGCATATTCTGGAGCGAATTAATTTGCGTTTCATTAACTTCAAACGCGGCAAAAGAACAAGCTTTGGGCTGCTATTTAAGAGGCTTAGCTTTGTCAATTTTTCTCCAGAACAGTTATTCTTTGCCTGACACATTTACAATCAAGCACGACTTGACTCTCACTGAGCGCGATTTCGGCTCATTCTTGTCCACACGCGAGTTCGACGGACAGAAATTGTTCACAGAAACTCTCGCGTCATTTAACTATTCCATGATTTGCTACGAAAGATGCGGAAACCCAGCTAAGTGTCTTGAAGCTCAACTTGCGTACACAGAGACCCTTTTGTTGATGATCTTGAAGACGAACGGCTTCAAACGGGCGACAATACAAGAGTTTTCTTATGGAAAGCCAATCTTCGAGACTATTACACCAGACAAAATGCAGATAAACTTTTTGCCGATGGCCTTCGAGTCTATAACATTATCCACGTCGAACATCATAGAGCACCTCCAGCAGCACTGCCACGCAATTGACAAATTGACCAGAACACTCATGGATCCAATTTTAATCATTAGATCTCAGATTATTAATGGCTTGTTCATGCAGTACAGGAAGAAATCGAAATACGCAGAGACATACTTCAATTACGCTTTGACTAACATGAGAAGGTATTTCTTCGATGAGCACCACTTCATCATGCGCGATATCGGCTCATTCATGGGCTGGATGCTTATGAGAATCACGAGATTGTTGATGACACTTTTATTGACGTTTAATTCGGAATTCATCAACAGCCATTTAATCGTTTTCGACATGTTCAACGACATGGAGTCTTTCTTCCAAAACATGCACAGGACGACAAGATACACACCAGATATCAACATCAGAGAAACACTAGAAGTACAGGCGTCAATCGCTAAATTAGGAAATCCGAGATTCCCAGACTTCATGCCAATCATCAAAGAGTACTGCTGGAATTACGAAAACTCTCCGCCAGCGAGCTACGACAGGAGATTCGGATCTAAAGAATGGGACCTGCTAGCAAGGTTCAAGCTGAACAGAAGCAATGTCAGGCTCTTCACTCAGAACAGACTGACGGAGGACCAAGTTTACGAGTCAAACAGACACGTTTGCCTTCAAATGGAAGAAATCGCAGACAAAATCAGAAAAGAAAGCGAAGGCCAGCATCTCACTGAACTACCTCCTCACTCCATCAACACTTCTGTCTTTATAATAGCGACAAACGGAATGATTACAACTTACATCCCTGAGTCAGGCCAGAAGAGAAACTTGAAGCTCAAGAATGGACCGAATGGAACTTTTGTTTTGGACTGCTTGACAGATAATTTCGACTTCTCATCGTCAGTTTTCAAGTCATCTTTCCTTGAAGCTGTTGCGAATCTCATTGTCTCAGTGCCAAACATCACAGCAGCTTACAGATTCGGCTCGAAATTCTCGGCAGAATGCGTCAAGTTGGCGAGTTTATTATTCGGCGAAATTCCTTTCATCGGCGAATTGGAAGAAACAGACAAAACTCCAGACGACAGCGTCTTCGATGGCAGCGAGGCAATGAAGCTTGATACAAGAGGAGCACTCACAAGGATAGCCACTAAAAAGAGGCCATTGGTTGTCGTAGCATCTCCGAGACTTAATTTCTTGCCTTTCGAGTTGATGTTCCCTAACTGCACAGTCATTAGATCGAACGGCTTCTTCAAGGCTTTCAGGAGAGAAAACGCCCCGCACGGAATACAGAGGCCAGCCATATTAAAGTGGCGCTCAGACAACGAAAAGCATGGCGTTATTTCTAGGATCAGATCGAACGAAAACATTTGGAGCATGCTTCACACATTAGGATGCGCTGCTCCTCCTAGGATATGGGTTGGCGAATTCGAAAGACAATTCGCATTCCCATTCGCTCTTTTCGATCCATTCAGGGATACTTCGAAGTACGCAGCGCGCTATCCTTTCTGCGACATCTACCCGATCGCCATCGACCAGGTCGACACTAATGATATCGTGAGAGCATCGCCTTTGTTCATTTTCTCATATGCTGATCTCGCTGAGTGGTCCCCGATTGTTGACGAGCTCATCAACACATCACCTTCTTCCTCATTCATGTTCATTCCAGCCGCTTACATTGCGCCAGCGTTCCAGTTAATGGACGCGATTTTCAGGAGGCACCAGAAGAGGCTAATGTACGTCGAGAAGAACAACAATGGCCAACTTTCTGACCACGCGAAACTCGTTAAAAACACATTCCAGTTTGTTTCAACACTGCAAAAGACACTGATGGAGAAGCTTAAGATCCCAATTCCTATAATTTGTCCTACACGTGATTATGTTGAATAAATGTTTGTAATATTTCATTTTTTTTTAATTTTCAATTTCCGGATACGAAAAATTAGTCGTAACTAGATATAATAGTAACTAGAATTCGTTAATTCTCTTAGATATTTTGCATAATGATACTCACTGCTGAAAAAGAAAATGATTTAAACTAATCACATGGAAACCAATTTAGAAGATTGTGATTTAATAAATAAGGTTATATTATAGAATCTTATATGTATAAAATGGCAATAAAGATGGTTAATATTAATTTATAACATTATGTTCTAGGTTAAAATATCTATAATGGAAGAGTATCATTTCAGGAATATTATCATGGTGATCCAAAAATGTCAACATGTTGAGATAATTGGCGATTTTGACTCTGCAGACTTTAAATAAATTTGACAAAACGGACGAACGCATTTTAGACACTAATACAGAGATATTAATGACAAAAAATATATCAGGTGTCTGTGATGGAATAAACAATCAAAGAACAACGAAATTTAAAATTAGGCAAAGAAAAGTGACATAAAGGAATCTAAAAAGTGACAAAATTGTCATCGGTGAATGATTTTATTTAAGATTTGTGTTTTGTATGATATAAAGAGTCCAAATAAATCAAAAATTTTAATTTTCCCAATGGATCGAAGAGAATCTCCTCAAGAAGAAGCAAACGAGCAGGAAAAGGTTCTCGATCCATCGGTAATCGCGAAGATGCTGTCTCCTTTCGAGCAGTGGGAGATTGATTTCGATGATTTGGAGCTACAGAAGCGAATTGGAGCGGGTGGTTTCGCAGAAGTGTTCTACGGCTATAGAAAGAGCGATGGTACAGTTGTTGCCACTAAAAGGCTCAGAAATCAGCAGTTTGACGCAAAAATGCTTGAAATGTTTAAACGTGAAGTTGGAATCTTAGCTGGACTTCGTCATTTTGCAATTCTTCCTTTCGTAGGAGCATGCACAAAGCCGCCTTACTGCATTGTCACACAATTCATGAGCGGTGGCTCATTATTTTCGAGATTACATACAAAAGAAGCCTCAAATCGACTGACACCGACGCAATTATCGATCATAGCCTTAGGAGTGGCCTACGGCATGGCTTTTTTACACGACAATCAAATGCTTCATCGCGATCTTAAATCATTGAATATTTTATTAGATGCAGAAAACTTCCCAAAAATATGCGATTTCGGCATGGCGAGAGTGAAAAGTAACAGTTCCGAGCCAATGACAGGCGAAATCGGAACTTCTCAATGGATGGCTCCAGAAGTCTTAATTTCGCAGAAATACGATGAAAAAGCGGATGTTTATAGCTATGGCATTATTTTATGGGAAATGCTAACAGGAGACGTCCCATATCGAGGCCTACGCGATATTCAAATCGCTATGTCTGTAGTTAATCAAAATAACCGCCCTAAAATACCAAAGAACTGTCCGCAGAACTTAGAAAAGTTCATTAGAATATGCTGGGACTCGGATCCAAGTAAAAGACCAGATTTTAACACAATCGTTCGCGCATTAGAATCAGGAGCCATAACATTCCCAGGAACAGACATAACACAGCTCAAAGCCTATGTCGCACAGATATCTTCTGGCGTAGAAGACCACATTGACCTCGGAGAAGCATCTTCAATAGAAATTGACGTGCAATCGTTAACAAATGCGCGTTTATCAGATCTGCTCAATGGTTTTATCAATGGAAATGGCACAATTTTGCCGCTAATTGCAGCGCTTGAAGATCCAAATAATTTAAAGAAAGTTGCGAAGCTTGAAATCATGCCTCTTCTTGTTAAAAAGATATCTACATGCAATGACTGCCACGTTGCAACATGTTTGATTGCTTTAACAGCAGAATTATTCAGAGAATCGTCACAAGTTGAAGCTTTCGTTAAATCAGGAGGTCCAATCGCTATATTAGACATCTTAACAAGGCTTTCAACCAGCCATATCTCACAGCTCCTTGATTGTCTTTTAATTTCTGCAAAACATGGAAATGCAATGTTTTCTTCAACACATATCGCAAGAGTGTCACCGTTTTTACTCAGTGCAGACCTTTCAGCACGCGAAAGAGCACTTGTTCTCCTTGAAAATATTTTGAATCGCAAACTTTTCGAATCACCTGAGATTTTCAACCCATCTGTCGAAAACCTCATAAGAAATGCAGTCCCGGAATCCAAGCCAGCCATCTTAAAACAGACAATTTCTTTAATGCTCAAACTTTCCGAATTCCAAGCAGTCAGACAGCAAATGAGATCTAATGACGGCATAGACAGGCTCTGTCCGCTCGTTGGCCATGAAGACACAATAATTGTTTCATTGGCTCTTTGTTTGATCAGATCATTATTAGGAAGCGACAACCAAGTTGTCCCCAAAAACTACACAATTGCAGCATTCGTCGACAGCTTCCCAGGCGCTATAGGAAAAGGCGACGTAAGGGTCACAAGAGAAGCTTTACAAACTTTGTCGCTTTTCATGAGGCATAATTCGTTATACAAAGAAGTTTCAACGCGAAAACAATTCGCTGCGTGCTTCACTTCATGCATATCAGGTCCTGATCCAGTCAACAAAGCTCTAGCTTTAAGACAATGCTATGTTTTTTGCGCCGAAAAATCAACAGAACCGAATTTCAAAGTATTGGTCCACACTTTCTTAAACGCATTGGAATCAGATGATTTAATCGCAGCACTCGCTTCTTCGTGTGTAACAGCAGTCTTAGCTATAGATGGACCTGACGCTTTAGTTAAATATGACATGAACACTTTGAGGCAATTTTTGATTCGCGCTTTATCATCTGATTTTCTCTCTGAATGTGCTTTGAGATTGATTGGAACATTCTCTACTACAATAGAAGGCGCGATGATGATGGACGAGTGGGGAATAACTAATAACGTCGCCGAAATAATGAAGACCGGCAGCGACGATAAAAAAGCTTTGGCAATGATGACAATGGCGGCGATGTCTGCTGCAATTCCAGACGCAAAAGTCATGCTTGACTCCATCCCGACTTTCTTCAGCTTGTGCGACAATTTCGGCGAGTATCCACTGATGTGCATCTCTAACATCACTGTAGATCCAAAGTGCGCGGCAGCATGTGTGCCTTTCCTCAAGAAATTGCTAGGATTGTTGAAGAACACTGATCACACGACAAGGCAGAGGTCTCTCGCAACTATACACAGGATATTGATAACACCAGAGGCCAGCTTTATTTTGGATGACAGAGCCAATATTGTTGAATTAATAAGTGCAACATTCGAGTTCTGGAATTCGGAGGATGCAAATATTTTGTCGGATATATTCGACAGCGTTTCTGCAGTTTCTGTGCCATGCTCTGTGATGCAGCAGAACGGAATGCTGGATGTTATAGTGTCGAGATTGAAGGCATGCAAGATAAATGATCCAATGAGGCCGAAGTTAATCAGAATCAAGTCAAGACTGACAACGAGTAGAGCTTAATTTTTGATATTTTTATATATTTTTGTTTGTAGTGTTATTTTAATATAAAATTTGTTATAATATAAATTTATAAATCAAAATTATAAATTTCAAAATTCAAGAAAAGTTCTAGATTTATGAATGATATATTATTTTTCATCTGTTTTATATGGTTGTATCATTTATAATAACTTACAAATTTATGCCAAATCATGAAAAATTTCGAATGCAATAAAAAATGGAGATTATTTAATACAGACCATATAAATTCGTGTAAAAATCATTAGTTTACTGATATTTAGTCTAAATTTAAAAATTACACATATATTTAGAAAAATCAGAAAATTTATCAAATGAAAAACCAGAAATTTTGCAAAAATAAACTTATAAGATGATAAATATTCATCATGTTAAACTAATTATCACTGTGTCAATCTTCAAATCGATTTCAGTATTCAAAATAAAATATCATCAGCAAGAATTAATAGCAAAAGTTACAATTATAACAAACATTTCAAAATGGAACCACTCATACAATTTATGCGCTTCTTCCAAAATAATTCTGATAAATTTATATATAGAGACATATAATGAAGATTTTATTGTTGTAAAAGTATTGTTCTAGATCTACATATACAGTAAATGCGCCATGGCAAATTTCACGCTTGTTTCTAAAAAATCAGATATATCTTTATTTAGAGTCTTATAATGAAGATTCTATTATTATAATACTATTCTACTATACCTATATATACAGTTGATGCAGTATTATAATATGGTTGTCAGTCTAGATTTTGAGATTTTAAAATGATAAAAATGTGACAATCAGACGTTTAAAAATGAACTCTCTTCTCTCTACTGCGGAGGACATTCATTCGCCTCCTTCGCCTCTGAGAAGCACTGACACACCCAAAACATCGTCGCGATCAATAAGTGATCCTTCTTATTTGCAATCTCCGGCAACTCCTTTATTTACACACCAACAACAGCAGCAAATATCGAAAAGAAAGCAAGATTTGGAACTAGAAGTCAATGTATTATCGCAAAAGAAAGCATCTCTCGAAAATCAGCTAAAAGATTTAAAAACATCGCGAGTTTCTATATCAGAGCTCACTCTACTTAAAGCATCTGTCGCTCAAAAGGTCAATGAGGATCAATCTTCTAAAATAGAAGAATTAATGAATTCCTATGCTGAAATTATCAAAGAAGTTCGATCAAATCAGTCACAGGTTGATATTCTCGAAACAAAAATACACGAAGAAGCGGAAAGAAGAAACAACATATTCAATGAGATATCTACAATGGAAACAACTCTTGATTTATCGGATATTTCATATAAAATTCCAGAATTAAAACCGATTGTTACTAATTTCGACCATAGTCAATACATATCGGATATAGAAAGACTTAATATTGCATCAAATTCATCAAAACAGCTATGTAACGAATTAATTTGCGCGAAACCTCCGTTAAATGTACTAACCGAAGCTGCATCCGAATACTCTAAGTGTGCAGAAACTAAATGGAAAGTCAGAGCTGTTGGAACAACATTGCTTCGTAATGAAATTACAAATTTACAGAAAAAATTAACAGAAGCGGATTCTCTTGTCCATAAAATCGAGTTTGAAGTTCAGAACGAAAAGAGCAAGTTAGAATCAATCCAAAATCAAACCAGAAAAGAAGAAATCGATTTATGCAATAATAATTTAACAATTGTTCAAAATTACAGGACTCAAATGACTAAGCTAGAAGCCAATGTTTCCAAACTCAAAACAGATGTGACAAATGCGGCAAATATTTTTGAAAATATTCAGACAGAGATGGAAAAGCTCGAAAAGGACAAAATCATGATGCGCCAGGACCCAGAAGAATCAATAAGCGAAGCCGAGTCTGATTCAGAAGAATCAATCGATGAAAGTGATGATTTGGCTAAATCACTTTTGGAGAAGAAGACACAGCTTCAAAATGAAGTCAATAAACTGAAAGAAGAATATCAAACTCTTCAAAACAAAAATTCTTCATTCAAAGAGAAGAAAATCAAAGAATTATCGGTTATTTACTCCAAATACAAGTCGGTCAAGCACAGGCTAGCGAAAAATGGCATCACTTACAACATGTCTTTCGAAGATTCGATGTTCACTAAGAAAATAGGTCATCTCATCCATAAAATTGATTCAAACATTCTTGAAATCAGCCAAAACTTCGATTCTAATATACTTTTTATCTAATTTTTTTGTTTGTTTTATAAAATTCTTTTGTTTGTTATTAATCATGCAAATATGTTTATATCTAAGCAATATGATCCAGAATATCATCATTTTCATTATTAAACATATGATTATTACTTAAATTTTTGAAATTCGAAAATAAATAGATATTATATCATAGTGGATAAATGATAGATAGTTTTTGAAGGAATTTAAATGATTATGATGTTATAAATTATATATTAGCCATGAAAAAAATTGAATATTGCTAAAATATATTTTATCAATTGTGGATAAAATATGCATGGTTTAATGATGCAGCTTACACGATTTTGATGCTCTAAATTATATATTAGCGTTGAAAAAAGTTGAATATTCTTTCTGTTATTGTTAAAAGATATTTAGTAAATAATTGATAATAGAAACACAGTTTAATGCTGTAGTTTAAATGATTTTGAAGTTCTAATTTATATATTATCGTTGAAAAAATTGATTGAATAATTTGATTTTCGTTAAATCATGTTTATAGTATAACAGATATATTCATTAGGTCATTGTTAGAATAAAAATAACTTAATTCATTGCGTAAACTAAAAGCCTGTAAAGATATGAATAAATTAATAATCTCCCCTGCTTAATAATTCAAGACCCTAAAAATATTATCACGTTATTTTTTTGTAATTGGAAATCGAAGGGAATTATAACGAATTGGTGAAGCATCTGCAGAGCAACATTGCTGCCCTGATGCACCAGATCAAGCAGACGCAAATTTCGATATCTAAATTTCAAGATAGCACAAATTCGATAATAAAAGAAGTCAAAAACACGAATATTAAGTCTAAATTTGACGTCATCATTGAATACATGGACATATATAAAGAATATCAGCATAAATATATATTATCTCATCAATTAAACAATGAAGCTGCACAAATGAACATATTACTTGATAACGTGCTCTCTAACGAGAAGGACATGCCTCTACCAGAGAATGAAACACCACAGGAAGAACAGAAACCTCCAACTCGCCAAAAAATCAAATTACAAAATTTTCCAAGTAAATCATCAGCAACCTCGCGGCCAATTGCTGGGAAACTGACATCAGCGTACATACATCGTAGAAAATACGTTTCGCAAGAGGTTAAGAAGGTTGTTCGCATAGAAAATCAGTCGGAAATTAAATCAATTACGAGATCTTCGCTTCCGTCGCTGAAAGGCACGCGAATAGACACAGATCCAAGGATGACACTTGAATCGCTGTTCAATCCCGAAATTGCTAAGCTTTTTAAGAATTATTCGAATTTAATTCAAAGATTTAAGACAAATGATCCAAATAAGATCTTCAATTTATTCGAAAATATCAGGAAAAACAACGGCCAACTTGAGCGCAGATTCAATTTGGTTAAACACGATGTTAAAAAACTGCAAAATAAAATTTTCGCATCAAAACTCATGCTAAAAGGCATGAATGAAGTCTACAAAGCAACACTCCATAAAATTGATGCAATTAACGCTGCGTTTAACATAAATGTCCAAGGAACTCCTTATATGAAAATTCTTCAACTAAAAGATTACGTAAAAGAGATAATTAAAGAGCGAAGACAGAAGAAACTGAGTGAGAGTAGAACTAAGAAGGCAATTAATTATGCTAATGTCGTTCAAATTAAGCGTGTTAAGCAAAATGTTGTGAAAATCAATCCAGAATACGAAGTTCCTGCTATTATGCTGACCGCAGAGAATGTTAAAGGAGACTACATGCCAGCTACGCGTATTACAAGGAGAACATTCGAAGATATGAAGATTAAAAGTGCACTTAACGAAAACGACATATTGAGCTTCGGAAACTTGCTAGGAAGCGCCATGACAGAGAGATTTGCATCAACATTCATCGTTTTCCCGCATGTTCACTACAAAGAAGACGAATTTGAAATAATTAGACCAGCAAGAATCACTTTGAAGCCAAGCGAACTAGAAATTCATAAAATAGTCCTTGCGACAATCACAATGCTATACAAAGATAACTCATCGAATTTGCATTTATCAGTATTTTCGAATGAAGAAATAAATTCGATGGCGCCGGACTTTTTGACGTTTATCTCGTTGAGGGATCAGCTGTATGATGTCTTTGAGAAGATGTTTGATGAGAAGCTCTTCAGCGAATTCTTCTCGAACTTGCTAAACGAAGATTCAACTGCTGCTTGTTATCTTGCGAGAGATTTTACAAATAGATTGTCGCTGAAAAACTCGGTTCCATATTTATTAGGAAAAATGGTTCCTTTCTTCGTCAAAATCGACAACCAGGAAACTATGCTACCTTTCTATTCGGCCTTCGACTGTTTCTTGAGGATTTCGTCGAATTCTTCGTTTAGAAACCAAATTTTAATTTTAGTCACAGAAAAAACAACAAAATTCGTCGACGAACTCGTAAATCGTCCGATGACGAATTTCGTTCGAGCTGCCTTGACTATCATGCTGAGCTTTGGGTATAACTTCCCTGAGCAGTTCGCGCAGCACTGCACATTGCGCACTGAGTGTTATTCAACCGCGCAGAACTATTTAGTGCAAAGCAAAGAATATAAGACTTGCGTTTTAATTTCAGTCCAATTTTTCACGGTCGTCAAAAACTCGCTGGATGAAGAGTCAATACAATGGCATCTCGCTTATTTCATGCACCTGGTTATGCACGAACTGACGAGACAGGTTCTGAGGATAGATATAATTATTGCTCTGCTTGAAGCGATCACAGCAATCGTCGCAAATCGTTCGCAGTTAATCAGCGAACAATTAGTTTCAACTCACTTCATGGACTTTTTGATGAAGAACATCGGCCTTGAAGAATTAATAGATAACAAGCTCGGACATCAAGACAACACAATCAACAAATACCTGCAGCAACCTCCTCAGCAGCAATTCAAGTTCAATTTGCAGAGAAAAGTTTCGCAACAGGATATGGACAAAGTTTTGCCTTTGTTGAATCTTGACAACCCTAAGACGCAGCTTGCTTTCAGCTTCGGAACTAAGCCGTACAAGAAATCAGAATCTATATCGAAGAAAGACTACTTAGACATGAGAGAGTCAATGCCAATTTATTTCAATATGGATATACACGTGAAATTTATGCAACTGATTTTCGCACTTTTTGTCGATCACTCGCTTCACCATTTCGACAATGTTTTCGTTGATCCTTTCCCGCAAGTCAACAGGCGTCCTAATGTGTTGTTTACTTTGATGAGGCACATGGAGATGAGAGAGAATGAGATGATTACGCCTTTGTTGAATGAAGCATATTCGCCGGAAATTCCAAAACTAATTATTCCTGTTTTGAAGAAAACATATTCAGATAATACCAGCGGAAAACTCACAGGAAACCTTCCTCTGACAAGCGATGGAAACAGAACACTTCCTTCTTTCATATCAAATACAATCCAGGATGATTTGATCCTGAAATATTCCAAGCATAATTTACTGGAAGAAGAAAAACAAAATAACAAGAAAATCGAGAAAAACGACGAAATGGAACAATTTCACAACTACCAAAGACTCCTTAAACTACTTGTTCCGGGCCTGTTTTCGCCAGAAGAGTACAGGAATGGTCAACATATTGCATCAGGAGCCTTCGGATCAGTTATGGCTGTGATGGTTGATGACAAAAAAGTCGCCGTGAAAATTTTACAGAAAAGCAGAGACGCATATGATAATCCTAAACTAGTTGATGTTTTCGCTGAAATTTCGATCTTGGAGTTATGCAAAGGCGACAGAAGAGTCACTCAGCTGCTGAACTACGGCTGCACGACTGACTCTTATTACATTGTCATGGAATTTTATCCGATGACACTAAAATCGTGGCGAAAAAGATTCGATAATTCTCCGCCGCTGCCAACAATTTTGAGATTATTCAAAGAATTTCTCAATGCGACAACAGTTTTGCTGGACCACAGAATTAACCATTTCGACATCAAATGTGATAACGTCGTGTTGGATTACAGAGGATATCCAGCTTTAGCTGATTTTGGTGAAAGTATCTGTTACAAGAATGAAGCGTCAAGTTTCACGATGTTCAACAAAGGAACAGAGTGGATCAAATCACCTGAAATGCTTTCCATAGCTATCAACGCGTCAGTGAACAACCCTGCTTTCGATAGAAGGAGGCAGGTTGGCGCAGGACCGGCCAGCGATGTTTGGAGTATTGGCTGCCTGTTTTACGAGTTGTTAACTGGCGAATTCTTGTTCGTTGACACTGATTGGTCAAGGTTCTTCACGCGAGTTACTGATCCTAAAGAGGCACTGATCACTCCGCAGTGCATGAAGAAGCTCCCCAAGGACATGAGATTCAGTGGATTCATCGAATTCGTGCTGCAAAGAACTGTTGGAAGAAGACCGAGTTTATCTCAAGTTATCGCGAAGTTTGATGAGTATTTCCCTGATGCCATGGATGGGCCACTTCCTGTAATAGAAGAAGTGCCTACTGTCGTCAGCAATATCACTTTCGATTATTCTGAACATGAAGAAGATATTTTATCTGAAGATTCACATGAAGATGAATCATAACATATATTTTTATTTATTATTTTATAAAGTTTGTTTGTATTTATGTATATATCAAAAGTCTATTTTGAATATTTTTATTGTATTGATTGAATATTTTTAAATAATGTATTATTGCCTTTAATTGGAAAATAATATGTATCTACATATTAAAAATTGTTAAAACTGCATCGAAACTAAAATATTTAAACATTATTGATAATAATGTGAGAAAACATAAAATTATTGTTAAATTTTGTATTAAAAGATGTAATGTTTGAGTAATTTTTATATAATAACATGATAACACAAAGCTTTTATTCGATTTCATCTAAATCATCATCAGGAAGTTCTATTTCAGCGAAATCATTGTAGAATATGGTAGAAATTTTACTTAGCTCTAAGTTTTCTGAGCTCATTAATTCAATTATTGTTTCCATCATATCTTGATCCTCAATGAATTCGCGTACATCTGTTAAAATCTGATCATCGTGAGTCATTACAGCTTTGTCTAATGCTTCTATCACAATTTGTTGTATTGAAGCTGAATCTATCTGAATTGAAAAAACAAGAAGCTCAATAATTGCAGGATTGAGTTTTTCTATGATCATTTGCGATGGCATTTTGATAATGCACGAGCCAATGAATCTTGCACATTCAGTTCTTTCTCTCTGCGAAATAATACTTCCAATATTATCAGCAACAGCGTTATATATATTGTTATTGAATAAATATTCTAGTCCACCATTTGTGCATTCAACCAACGTAGACAAGACAATTAAAGTGTTAATTCTAATAATATCTTCTTCATGAGACAATAAAGCAAAAACTGACGAGAAATCGAAGATTGTGTTATCTTTCTGGTCTTTGATAATAGAAATAAGTGTTTCTAAAGCAGATTTGATAATATCAGAATTATTGGTTGAAATTTGATCCATCACACTTTGGAAAACATTATCATAGCCTATCATAGCGAGCGATTTAGGCATTACATTTGCTATCTTGGTGATAACTAAAGATCTCAATGGAGAAGGAGGAATATCAAGAAGAGAGTTCGAAACTTTGTTGGCAAACAAGTCAGATGTTGCATATTCAAACAATGAAGCAACAAATAAAAATGCAGAATTCAATATATTAGAATCTGAATATCCTGTGTGTATTGATTCGATAATTTTATCGTAATATAACGTTTTAAGAATGTATTGCTGATTGTCTTGTGACTTTTTCGAAAGATATGAAAAAATATCGAAAACTTTAAAGACAAGTTCGTCTTCAAAGTGTTCAAAATTGGGTGCTAGACTGTCTATAATCATTCCAAAGTCAATTTTATCAAATTGTGGAATATCAATCAGTTTTTGAATGCATTCGAAAATTAAAAATCGAATTTGATTAGGCGTTGATGGTGTATTATACTTCAATAGGTTCTCCATGATATGGTAATCCTCAAATAAGCTCGAAAAAACGAAATTTGGAGTATTGAATAATTTAAATAGCGACTGAAGTGTTTTTACTGCTGTTGTTTCATCCATATTATCGAAGTTTTCGGCCAAATTCTTGTAAAGATCAAGAGCCACAAATTCTTCATATTTGGCGATGATCTGTTCTTCTTCCATTTGCAAATTATGGCAATAAAATGAAAGGAGATGGAATAGACAGTATATTTCCTTATTAGATTTGTTTTTAAAAAAAACAAAGATTAAAATTTCAAGAAATTGAAAATTTATTGATCCAAAAAAAAAGACGTCTTGAATGTGTAAATACTTAACTTTAATTTTAACGGTATGACATCTGTCTGCGGACACGAGCGCCTTGACCACCGAACTTCTTTGGCTCCATGCGACGTGGATCAGCGACAAGAAGAGTGCGGTCGTAGGAGAGAAGGGAGTTCTTGATATCTGTCTTGGAAGCCTCGTCGACATACTTCTGATAGTAAGCAACGATGGCCTTAGCAACAGCCTGGCGGATAGCGTAGAC
>MRSU01004659.1:0-17181 GCA_008369845.1 Trichomonas gallinae | reverse complement strand
ATCCTATATAACCTAAAATAAAATCCTTTCAAAATAGCGTTTGCCTATTTTTCCCGCGTTTGCCTATTTATCCCGCGACTTTATAGTGAAAATGTATATTTGGTCCAAATTTTGTTAAATGCAGCAGTAGGAGCCACACAAATCATATAATAAAATATATCACAGTTTACATAAAAATAAATAATAATACAAATTAAAGAAATCCCTTAAGATTTGGCCTCTTCGCCACAGGTGTAAGTGTCATCCTTCTTCTGTGCTGTGTAGAAGAAGGATCTGGCTGGCTGACCTGCTGGTCGCCTATGTAACTCGGCTTCATGTTAGACAGCTTGAACATAGAAGTGTCGACTTCCATCGGCGAGAAAGCGATGCTTGGCGGAATGTACTCTTTCTTCTCGAACGATTCCGGTCTCGCAGCACTCAGCAAGAACGCAATATCATCGAGCCTCTTTGATGCAGCAATGCAGTACGGCTTCACTGCGTTATCCAAATCGGCATCAGCTCCGTAAGACAATAGTGCGTCAACGACGTAAACGTGGTTATAAAAAGTAGCATAATCTAATGCTGTCCATCCTCCTCCGTCTACAAGATTCAACATAGAAGGACAGTTCATAGCAATCATTGTGACAATTGGCGGGGAGCCGACAATAGATGCCGCCTGCAGAGCTGACAGCCCGTCTGGTAGTTCCCCAGATATTTGACCTGTCATAACTGCCTTCAAGATTTGGACACAATCTGATGATTGCAGCGCTTTTCTTAAGTCGATTGGTTCTTTGTCTATGAACTCTAGGTCGAGGTATTTGCGTCTGATGAACGATTCGCGCTGCTCGTCCGTCGAACTCGCGTTGATTTTGTCGATGACATTCGCTTCGAGAATTTTGTTCATGTTTTCGTTGCCGATTACTTTGAGTAGCTCCATGCAATAGATGTCGTTGACGTCCATTGTCAATGACCTGATCCTTGATATTGTGTTCGGCAATGATCTATGGATTCCTGCGCATTTCGAACAAACAATTGCGCCTTTGTTTGTGATTAACCAGTCACAGTCTTGTGCACCACAGTCCGCACATATGTATGAATCGTTTGATTTGATGCGCGCGGACTCTGCGTCTGAGATAAGAAATTTTGTCGCGATTTGTGATTGAATTGTGGAGACCCACTTGTCACGATCGTATAGTGATGGTGCCTGGAGGATGATGTTCTTGTTTTTAGAGATGATTGAGAAGCAGTTTGGACGATCTTCCATTGAAAGCGGCTTAACATTGCAGTATTCGAGCTGAAGTGTCCAGAGTGGCTTTGCACATGTAGCAGCTGACTGAGATGCGACAAAGAATCCATCCCTGCACATGCAGAAAAGTTTTTCTGAAGATGGCGAGAACATGCTTGTTTTGCGCCAAAGATTGCCCTGTATTTCCGATTTTGGTGTGCCGCAAAATGGTTTATCGAGATTATTGTAGTAAATGGGCACCAAATTATCAACTGATTCATGGCAATCTTGATTTTGTAGCATTTTTTGAGCAATTTCTTCATTTGACTTTGTAATGTTATCAGCTACAAGCTGAATATCGCTAGTTTTTAGTTGGAAAAGTTTTTCGATTTGAGTTCCGAGCTCGTTGAAGATTGAAGTCGCGTAGCATATCAAAAGGCTTCCAACTAGGTTTTGGTATCTGGATTCCGTGACATCGAGTTGCAAAATATACTCACAGAAGGCGTGAGAAGATTGTCGGTGTAAGTCCATGCATTTCGTACGTTTATCTGATGTATCTTTCGCTTTCTTGGGCTGGAGAACTAATTTATCATATGATTCAGAGAATTTGTCGTGAATTTGAAAATACGCGTTTTTAGATTTTCTTACCATCGAAAGATCATGACGAATAAATGATTCTACGGGTACATGCATTGTGGATTCTACGTGATTTAAGTGGCTGAGCAAAATTGTGTTCATTGCAATAATTGCCCCGCAAAGAGAAGAGTACTGAGAGTTTACAGCGATGATATCTATTTGTGACATGACTCCATGTAGCTCGGTGACGGCCTGAGCGAATTTCTTGCCCGTGACAATATAATTTTCAATATATTTCGAAATTTCTTGAAGCTGAGCTGTTGTTTGTTTAATACGCTGATACCTGTTGGCCTGCTCGTTGTCGTAGAGTGGGTCCACGTGCAAAAATTGTGGATAATCAATTTCTTTTTCGCTGTTTTCGCTCATCAAAAAAAAATGTTTGTTTTTTATTTTTCTTTTTAGATATTCACAACCATCATAGCATAATTTGCTTATTTGAGTTAAAAAAACGTTGATTCTCAAATAATTGAAAGATTTTCAGTTTATTGTTAGATTTTCTTTGGATAATCGTGTTTCCTTTCATTGTAAACATAATTGTGATAGAATCATTAGTTTTGGGCTCCAATTACGTTAATTTGATATGAAAATAAATTTTATCAGCGAAAATATGTTATTTTAACAACTAAAAACATTTTATCTATGTCATAATTTATGGTTAAATAAGTCGATGTGTGAAAATAACCCAAATTTGATCAAGATTTTTGATAACGAATATTTTTCATTATAAAACCATCCATATAAGATTATTCCTATCATTAAAATTCGAAAATTTTTCGAAAATAACCTGATTTATTTAATCGAAATTAAATAAGCTTTATCATTGAACAAATCATTTATAAATAAATACTAATATTTGTATAAATTATATATCACTCCTTTAAACGAGCATATCTCGATATTTTTTCAAGAATTAAATTTATTGACTATTTGAGTTCTCATCCATTGAAATATGTGATATTTACATGTAATATGATCATTTCATTAATAAAAAAGTTTTTAATTATTTTGATATTTTGGATTTCGATATCTGAAAGAGAAAATCCGCACCTTTTGGATATAAGCATGCTTACAAACAGCCAGCGTATGGTATGAATTAATAACCTGATATCAAAAATATTTTTAAAAAAAGACCGAAAAATCATAAATTCTCTTGTAAAACATTAACAAGCAGATCTTATATATAACGAATATACCAATAAAATCAGTAAAATTAGATAAAAAAATCATTTCTGAAATGTGATAAAAAAGTGACAAGAATTGAGGGGTTATCGTTTTCATTTTTGACAAACCGTCACCACTTTTTTTCGAAGCAATTTTCAATATGTGCTCTAAGTTCACCAAGTCTATGATCCACACATACGTGTCCGCTGCCCTCGGCTCTGTCGTTTCCACATGTGTTTCCCGCGGTATTGCCGGTAGTCAGGGCCCAATCGACTGGTGCGGCACAGCCATCGGTGCTCTCCAGACAGGTACAGCATTTGTCTCATACCCGATCGCCCTTAAGGTCATCTCCAACCATTCTGAGTCATTCAGAAAGGATGTTGAGAATCCGAATGGCAACAAAGCTAAAGTCTACATTCTTGGTGGTGCCCTTGGTGCTGCTATCATTGCTGCAGTCAACTTCCCACTCTCCAAGTTGAACCAGAAGCGCCAGGGCAAGTGCGAGAAGGGCAAATGCTGCCCAGCATCCTTCTTCAAGGGCATGGCCGGTGCCTGGGTTGACCAACTTGGTGCTTCTATCGGTTTCGCTGCCACAAACAACACACTCGGTCCAAAGTGGGCAATTCCAAAGAACTCTCTCCTCGCTTACCTTCGCGCCAACACACTCGTCCAGGTCTCCAACATTGGCGGCAAGATCCTTTCTTATCCAATCCACAAGGTCCGCCATGGTGCATCTCTCCCAGGAATGCTCACATCATACCTCAAGGGCGCTCATGGCCCATGGGTTACAGGCGATGCTTGCCTCTTCTTCAAGGGTGTCTTCAACTACATGCTCGAGTAAAGTTATTGCGAAACATTTTTTTTGTCAATCAAAAATTCATCAGAAAATTAGACTTCGGATACGTTAAACAAACGATACAGATCATAATTACATATGTGATACATCTAATGTCCGCTATTTTTCTATATTTTATTTTCAAATATATAAATATCTATGAGAACATTGTTTTTCTTGAATATTCTCATTCTTTGTGTGTAGGTTTAGATGTTTTTAATAGTCTTTTAATGGATAAATTAATTTTTGAAAATTTAGGAGCAAATTCCGAAATTTTTGTAAAATTATCATCTATGCAGAGTTTATAATCAAAATAATCAATCCACAAAAATAAATTTTTTTAGAAAATGAAAAAAATAAATAGAGAAATTGTCTAAAATTATAATAATTTTAATGAAAATTAATAAAATTTCAAAAATTTAAATCATAATATAGATTATATTTTAGATATTAATTCAAAATTTATCAACAAAGAACCAAAATAATAATTTTAAATGCAGATTTCGGTAAATATTTTAGGATCATAAGATAAAATGATTTAATATTATATAAAGAATGTGTTTTCACGTGCAAATTTTTTTAATCAATAAAATTATAACTGTCAGGCAGATTTCGTTAAAAATTGATGCCATTTTCGTATTAACAGTGTATAGAGGCATCCATGCGTAAAAAATAATGAATGAATTCTCCAATTTTGAAAAAATCTTATTTTCTATGTGTTCAACGATTTTTCCGATATTTCTGCTATATACAGCATGCGTTTATTCCGTTTTTTGGCCAAAAAAACAGGCCAAGCCATTTTATTTTTTTTACAATTTTATGAATCAACTCTTTGTCAATCCCAATGAAATCGTTGGGATTGACATGGAGCTCGAGCGAAAGAAGATACTTACACCTGAGTATTCGGGCCTTGGTCCTCCAGATTTGGTCGTAATTTTGAAAGATCATAATGGAACACTCACTAAGTATTATCATCAAGTCTACGGTATTCCTTACAAAAACCAATACGGATTTATAGACTATTTTCAGAAACTAGTTCGTTTAAATTTCCAGAAAAACAAAATCAACAATATTAGCTACGGATATGTTATAACCTGGGACAGTATTTCGAGGAAGGACATCTATATACCTTCATATTCGATAAAGTTTTCCAAAAGTCCAAACTGGCAGAATTTACATATTTCTTCTGTTTTGAGATTCTACAGACACGATAGTTCTTTGCTATACTCGATCTATGGAGGTCTTCCTTTCTCTTCCCCAGCTTCTATTACGATTCCGAACTTCGAAATCAAATTAGAAGACTTAGAATACGCAGCGGAGCTCTTCTCCATGTTCTCCCAAACAATGGAACAGCAATTAGCAATCTCACGAGCTTTATTATGCAATTGTTCGACTCCTCAAATTATGAAATTTTTATACGCGTATGCGAACTCCCTTCCCACGGTTTTAGTTCATATAACAAAAATACTGCCACAATATACAGCAATAGAAAGCGGACTTTATTATTTAATCGAAAATCACTTAGATACGTTTTCTGATGACTTAGAATCGGTATTTGCCATTTTCATGCACTACCTATCGAAAGGGAACATCGCAAAATGCAGACGATACATTCCTTTGCTTGAACAAACTAAATTTCATCATCCGCAGTCTTCTATTTGCCTTGCGAGATTCTGCTTAGCAATGAAAGACACTGAGAGTGCATTCTATCTGTTGAACATTGCAGGAATGTCGAAAGGCTGGGTTCTCCCTGGTCTTTCTCCACAATTTGATCCAACGAATCTTGTGATCGAGAATAACTTTCCTCCGTCGCATACAAAGCTCGAGCAGATGATAGTATCTTATCCCGTGACTGGCCGCACTCAAGCTTACTTCGATGCGATAAATGAAGTTATAAATTTACTCGGCGAAGACAATTTCATTAAGAGGTTCATGAAATTCAAAGCCAAGCAGCAGGATGCTGCATGTGATAATCAATGTCCCGAATATCCGTTTTATTACTCAGATTCATGCAAATCTACTGAGGAATTCTATTTGTTTGACCCAGGAATCGAATCGGCGCCAATAGTCACAAAGGAACTTAAGAATATACCATTGTCAACCCGTTTCGACGAAATGGTGAAAATAGTGATAGAAGGAAAAAACAGGCTCAGGAAGCTGAACATGCAATTATATGAGAGGAAAAAGTTCAAATCCACAGATTTACTGCTCGCGGTTCGATTTAAAGATGGAATTGTTGCAAGTGTTGTTTTCGATTATCTGAAGAAGAATCAGAAACTAACTGGTGCAGGCTACTTGCTGATGCTGCGCGCGATGGTTCACGGCTTCGTTGACATAGATATCGAAACAGAGCCAAACATTTTGACGGCAGAACAAGCATCAGTCATTCCATTCGCAAAAGGGTTTGTACGCAAGCTCATTGACCTAGAGCGCGTCTATTTATAGAGTGTTATATATATCTGTTTTTAATAAATTGTTTTTTTTTTTTCAAATATGAGTTTTAAAACATTGATTTGAGAAATATGAAGGACATTTACATCAGATATTTGCAAATATCAAATATCAAATTTTATTTTTTAGCAAACCAGGACTCATATGTATTGAATGAATTTACATATGTCATGGTAATCTTTGTATTCAATGATTTAATGTTGTTTGTCAAAGAATCTAAAATATTTGATAATAAATAGATAGATACATAGTGACTAAATCAGCATAGATAGCCAAGGATAGGCTTCGTGTAAGCAAATATTTATTCTATTTTTGACAAAGATAGTAGGTTACATGTCAAAATTTTATAACATGTTTTCGTATCTTCTTTATTTATCATTTTCATTTGATTTCGTTGAGATTGAGAATGAAAACGAAACAAAGTCTTACATAGGGGGTCCAAAAAGTATTCTTGCTGTATATTACAAGAACGGATGTAATGGACTTGAGAAAGCATTCACAATTGCAAATGAAACTGCTCAATTATTCGATAATATTACTGTTATTTCAATAAACTGTATGAACTACGACAATATGCAACATTGCGTTCAGCAACAAATCGATAGATACCCTACAATCCACTTATTTGCTGCAAAACAAAGACGACCAAGAAAGTTCACTGAATACAAAGATTTAGATTTCCTAGTAGATTTCGTTGAAGACCATTTGAGGCGCCCAGCTGCAAATAGACCAAAACGCTTATTTAAAGTTTACAAGCCTAAGGACGTAAATGCGATGATTATCAATGAATCTAGGTTCATTGTTGCCTTCTACAAACCATTTTGTCGCTATTGCACACAGGCAATGCCAAGATTCAAAAAATTATTCACAATTTATCAAAAAGACCGAATTAACTTTGGATTACTCAACTGTGAGCTATATGGGGAGTATTGTGAAAGCCTAAATATCACATATTTCCCTAAAGTTGTTCTTTTCAACAAAGAATTTCATTTTGGAACAGAATATATGGGCAATTATGATGTTAATCCGATGATTGACTACATAAACAAGCATATCGGAGGCCACAGGAATTATTTAGGATTTTATGATGAATCCTATGGATATGATTCTATTACTGAAGATGCAATCCAGGATTTCTTAGATGGTGTTGATATCAATTATGAAGAAAAACTTGGTCAATATGATATTTTACCATATTATATTCAATACATTCAAAAAATTAAGTCACAAGGTGAGAAATTCATTGAAGAAGAAAGAAATAGATTAGTGCATATGTACAACAAGGCTACAACTATTGGCTATGATCAAGTTTTGGATGAATTATTAACAGATCCAGATGAGCTTAAAGCGAGATTGAATGTCATCAACAGATTCTATTATAGATATCAACAAAAATCTGTCAACACGAATTTGTAATGTTTTTTTTTGTATTTTTTTCATAAAATATTTTTTCTATATAAACTTATAGATCTCTTTAGTTTGCTTCTTAAACTTGCAATAATTATATTCTAGATTTCTGTTCTGAAAAAAAATATTTAAATTTAATTAATTATTTTTAACTCGCTTAAATAAGAGTTAACAAGTTCTAGATCCGGTGCGACCAGAGCTGCTTCTGCCTGAATCCGCATGAACGGAACCACCCCAGTTTGGACGTCTTGGCCAAGTGGATATTGGTCTGTAATAATTTAATGTTTCTTCTTCAGCGATGTCTTCATAGGGATCTTCTTCCACGACACTGAGGAAATTGCAAAGTCTTCCAGGGTGGCCACGACCAATCGATCTGCCACCGTCAGCAATGATAAATGGAGTAACTGGCCTTCCGAAACCGAAATTGCAATATCTAGTACGTTTAGCAATAGCTATTCTGGAACTATCACGTGGCTGAATAATTGGATAATTAGTTGCTCTCGTATGACTTGCAGCACGTTTAGCAGCGAAAAGAGCTGTCCTATTGATTGTTGGATCAAGAGAATCACTTTCATCGCCAAAAACGTAATCACCGTTGATGATTGTTGCTGCCCTACGTGGGCCCGCAGGCACAAATAAGGGTTCTTCTTGTAGATCATCGGAGTTCGAGAATCTGGAGCGTGAAAAGTAAGCAGTACGTGCAGAATCTGGACGATTAGAACCTAGTTGTGATTTAAGATCTTCAACTTCTTTCCTTAGCATTTTGAGCTCTTGAAGAAGCCCATCAAGTTGCTCGGACTGAGCTGCACGAGCATAAAAAACGAAAAGAAACATCAAAATCGGTTTGTCACTTTTGTCGTTGATTTTGCAACTTTTTTATCATCTAAATTAGATATTAGGCAAAATTTAGCAATAATTTTAGCCTTTCTAAAAAATCCCAAAACCGCCAAAACCGTCAAAATCTAAAACGTATAATTTTGATATATACACTTTGTATTAATAAATAATTTTTGGTGATTTTGAATTCAATCGAAACGTAAAATATTGAAAACACAAACAAGCAGAACATTCATCATTATCATATATAAAGTTAGATTTAACATTTTTATTGTTTGGCAAGCTGACATTTTGATATTTGACATGTAAACCATATGAACAAATTTTAAAATGGTCCAGTTCAAACGATTTGCATTTATTAGATATTAATAAAATTGTGATTTTGAGCATTATTTTTAGAAAATCTGACACGTAAATATTTTGACCAATTTTGAGCAAAATGATCTATAGTTAGTATTGTAGTCTGTGTTTGACTGTGCTAAGTCTAACAATCAAGGAATAATAGGACTTCACCACTCTTATTGGGGCTTCAAACATAAAAATTTTATATGACCAGTTTTGATTTTAAAAATTGAGAATAACCGCTGACCAATTTCTCCTCATTCAATATTTTGTTCTCACTTCATTTTTTGAAATGGCACCACATTCAGTGCTCTTCATCTCCACATCATACAAGGACATCACAGACGAGATCAAGACAGGCGTTTGGCTCGAAGAACTCACTGTCCCATACAATGTTTTCAAGGAGGCAGGATTCAAGGTAACAATTTCTACAGTTGATGGCAATGAAATCCCAGTAGATCCACACTCACTTCCAAAGGATGGTGTTCCAAAGGAATTTGCTGACCTTCTCAAGCACACTGTCAAAGTTTCAACATTGAATCTCGACGAATACGACGCTGTCTTCATTCCAGGTGGCCACGGTGCTGTCTACGACCTTGCTACAAACAAGGATTCAATCGCAGCAATCGAATACTTCGCTGCTAAGGGTAAAGTTGTTTCTTCTGTTTGTCACGGCCCAGCTTCTTTGCTCCATGTCAAGGTCAACGGCAAGTCAATAGTTGCCGGCAAGAAGGTTTCCTGCTTCACAGATGTCGAGGAGAATATGGCTAAGCCAGTCCCATTGGACAAGTTGCCTTTCTTCCTCGAGACAGAGTTGAAGAAGCTCGGTGCTGAAATCCATCACACAGAGCCATGGGGCGCTTTCTCAATTGCCGATGGAAAGCTCGTCACAGGCCAGAACCCAGCCTCCTCCGAAGGTGTTGCTAAGAAGGTTATCGAACTTCTTAACCACTAATTTTTTTTTTTCATGATTAAAATGCATCTATAATTATTTTCATTCTTTTATCATTCTTATTGTGTTCATTTTGACTTAGATTAATCAATGAAAGGCTTGATATTTTAAATATAAAATCAAAAATTCGAGATTATCGGAATAATAATAAGCTCTCATTTTGAACGGTATATATAGTATTAAAAACAAACATAATTGCTGTGTTTATTTGATCAAACTATGAATTGAACCAAGATATCGTTGTCAGAGTTTCAATATTAAACGACCTTGCTACAAACAAGGATTCAATCGCGGCCATTGAGTATTTCGCTGCTAAGGGCAAAATTGTCTCATCTGTTTGCCATGGACCAGCTTGTCTAGTAAACACCAACGGTCAACGGAAAGCCACTAGTTGCTGGCAAGGAGGAGAACATAGTCAAATCAGTTCCATTTGACAAGTTGCCTTTCTTCATCGAGTTGAAAAAGCTCGGCGCTAAAATCCATCACACAGAACCATGATATCCATACTCAATTGTTGACGGAAAACTCATCACAGGCCAGAATCCAGCCTCATCTGAAGGTGTTGCTAAAAAGGTTGTCGAACTTCTCATCCATAAATATTTAGGATGAGTTATTTTCATTCCTTTCTTATATCGATGAAAAGCATTCTGTTATTGTAGCTGTTAGTGGCAAATCAGTCATTTCAGTTTTGATCTAGATTATATCCTTATATCATGGACTGGGCACAGTTTTTGAACGCTTTTGTAAATCATTCAAAGTGATTATACTTTGACACGTAAATTTTTTTTTGATTGTTACATATTTTACACGACATATTTTAGTCTTTTTCAAGAATCTGCGGAAAGATTGGGATCAATTCTATAATGGCAATGATCAATATGAAGGATATGCTGCGACACATAATATATCTATTGTTGGAGAGCCTGTCTATATCAAATTGGTTATCTTTTCCGATTTAAATGGATATGGCGCTGTTTATGTTAGAAATAGTACAACTGATTCCAAATACCTTATAGAAGATTGTATCTTTAAAAATTGCTCTCAAGCTGACTTTCATGGCGGTGCAATTACTTTCGGACGCGAAGGAAGTCTTGGAAGTGTTATACAAAACAGAATATGCTCAAGTAAGTGTAAAGTGCGAACAAATTGGAATGGCCATCATTCTTTCGTTAAATCAAACAATCTCGAGAAATCATACATGATTTCGTCTTCTATTGTCTCATCAGGAGAAAATGAAGCTGGAAATGCTCAAATTTTATCCGAACACGCACAATTATTATTTTCCAAAAATAATGTTTCAAATTCAATAGCTTATTCGATAGCAGCAGCTGGATTCGGCATGAACAGTAGTGGGACAGTAAGTTTTTGTACATTTTCAAGCAATTTAGCAAAATCAAATTCAATTATAAAATATTACGGTTTAAATCAAAAATCTGAAGTTTCACAACATCACTGCATCTTTATTTCCAATACATGTAACACATCAACGATTTTGAGCAGTATTATATTAGATATTGCAAATTGCATTTTCACGGACAATAGAATGACTTTTAATGACGGAAAATACTTCTTTCAGAACGATAATACAATGACAATCAGAGACTGTTATATAGATAATTATCCAGTATCAATATCAGGAACTCCTGTGAATTCTGCAGGAATCAAAAATATTCCTTTCGAATTATCATTGTCTCATTTACCTTTTGATCAATGTGGAATATATCACTATTCTTGTCAGACAGCGAATCTGAATATCTATGGACAGTGCTATCTATTGAAAAACATATTCCTGATACAAGTGTTTAACCTCTTGTAAATTAATAAAAAGTATATGATCGTAATTAAACTTTTTTATTTCATCTATTAAACATATTGAACCCATATATGTTCTAATAATAGTTCAAGCTATTTCATATCCTATATATTGCTATATATCATTAGATATAACTTTCATGCTGATTTTCATATGATTATGATGTAAAATATTTATGATCATAAATGTATGCTGATTTTCATATTGCTATATATCATTAGATATAACTTTCATAATATATTCATCGTAATTCCTTATGATCATAAATGTTAAATATCTCTAAGTTAGACAAGTATGTAGATGATACATATAAGGATAAATTAAACATACTTATATTTATGAATATGTTTGACCAAGATTTAAGAGACAACTTCTATTTAATCAAAAGTTGTTATCGATTTTTTATCTCCGTAAATTTTTAAATTTGTTTAATCTAAATAATGATCGAAGATTGATGATATGTTAATAATCATCTGGATTTTGAAAAATGGAGTCATAGAAATGAAATTATTATTGAATTACAATTTATTTTGAAAAATTATTGTGCTTCAAGCTTGTTTCAGAAAGGGAAAAGGATAAATGAAGAAAGATATTTATTTCTTTAAATACAAATAGGTTAAAATTTTCGCATTGTGAAATTAACGACTTCTGTGTCGACAAAATCAGTTTCTTCAACAAAAGCCTGATGTGTGTTATCAACTGAGTTCCACTTATTGTTATTGACGACATAAACGATTCTTTTCGCATATTCTATAGTTTTCGGCAAATCGAGCTCAAAGTGGAATTTCTGATTTGCAGGATAAGGGAATGATATTCCAAGCATGTATAGTTTCAATGTCAAGCAGAGCATTGTGTTCGGTTTGTCGTTTTTGCTGTAAAAAAGCAATAAACCTGTTTTTTCTTGCATATACATTGTATTATAGACCTGTGAGCCACAGGGAGCAATAAGGACCTTTATATCCTTCCATTCCTTGGCCGAATCTTCGATAGATGAGACTTTTGGAACACCGCAAATCCATTTTTGACCTTTATCTATTCTAACTTCTTTTCTCAGGGCATCACACAGTTGAGTGAAGTTAGTAATGGTTTTCCACTTAGTATTTCTGTTATAAGCGCAGAATTTCGTTGGTTTTATTTTTGTTAAATTTAATTTTTGATGTACGTAAGCTCTGACCTTAGGAAGTCCTCCAATAGTTGCTGAATGGGCCATATCACACCCAGTAACAAAATAGAGCTTATTAACGAAGACTTGCTCATCTTTTTTAATTTTAATTAAAGTTGCGTTAAAACCTAAGAATTCCAACCATTTTTTGGTCAGATCATATCCTGCTGGCGCTGGAAGTATAACAAAGTTGATTTTCCATAATTCTTTTGGTAAATAAAGCATACTTGTCGCAAAATCGTGAATAATGTGGCCCCATTGCCAAAACCATTGGACATAATACACACCTATATCGTAATGACCCACAATTTTAAGAGATTGATTAGTAACTCGCTGTTGTTTATAGAATTTAATCTGAGTATTTCCGATTGATGTATAAAATCCAAGACTAACGTTCTCAAACGTTCCTACATATACTACAGATTTAATTGCGCATGCTGGGTTTACACTAGCTAATAATCGAAATCGACCTTTTGTTAAAACTACGAATTTCAGCCAATCTTTATCAATAGAATCTTCATATCGTGCTATACTCGTGTATGATAGATTGAAAAACCATTCATGCGTTAAATTCGGAGAATAAATTTCGTGACTCAACGAGCAATGGAAATCTTCTATGTTAAAACATAAATTCACTATCCTATAGGATATTAGCGCGATTGCTAGGAGAATACAAATGATTTTCCTAGATTTCGCCTGTGAAGAAGATTTTCTAAACAAAAAAAAGTTCTGACAAATAAATATTTTACATGACAAATATTTGTGAATGACAAATAAATATTTTTACATGTCAAAAATAAATTTTCATGTGATTTCGATTTTTAAATCCACTGAGTTGACATGTGATCTTTATTTTAGGACAATACATCATAATTCAATTAGATACAGCATATATTCGATCCATAGAGCGAAAATGTTCTAATTTTTTATGTTTTTCTTATCGAAATTCGATAAAAATAAGTATTTTTGGTTTTTACAGTTCAAAACATATAATAAAATAAGTCAATTACCAGATGTATACTACAATATTCATGAATGTTCATTAAAAATTTCAAATTTGATATATAAGGAAAAACGTCCATCATTTTTCATATATTTTAGAATAATGAATCTATACAATAATATATGCTTATATAATACAAATAATTTGTTTGATTCAATATTTTACTAAAGACAATTATTTTGAAAGTAATTTTTGATGATAATACAAAATTTTGCACTGGCCAATACCATTGCTTTCATTCTGCATATCATATAGAAAGCACTTAGACTGCAGATTCGACCAAAATAGATTGAGAGAATATTTTCTTAGAGTTTGACTTATTTAGTCGCTTTCATAAACTGCATTATGTGTTCTCATTATAATATGCGGTTAATTTTTGAAAACAATCATATATTTGAATTTTTTGTAAATACCTTGGTACATTTTTCTGTAAAAGCACCGGTTCAACGGTTACCGGCCAATAATAGTGGGAACTACATGTAATTATGATGCATAAGAGTATTTTAAAATAAAGTTAGTAGCATTGTGAAATAGAGAAATTCTTAAGGGATTTTAAAATCGGGATTTAAATATGTTTATAGGATTAGAATTATGTATAAAAAAGAAATATTTAATGATTTGAAATCAAATGCCATTCGGTTGACTATTTACCCAAATTGTTCTCAAATTTTTGATGCTTTTATTTCTGCTGGCCAACTAGTAAATAGGAATAATATATAGCATCAGACCTGTCATAATTTCTATTCAAATATCTGTAATTTGAAAAGCTAAATTCACGGTATTTTTGATTTTCAGGAGTTCAAAGAAATTGCTACGTAAATATTGTTACACTTACTGTAGATGTTCCAAATTAATATCACTAATCCAGTTAAGACTGGTTAAATCTTTCTATGAATTTGTTAACCTCAAAATCATTGACATCGATAAACACCATATAAACACGATATAATTTATTTGTCTGCAACAAAAATAAAGTGTTTTTCATAAAAAAAGAAAAAAGAAAATGCTGGAATTGCTATGTTTCAATGACATCTATCAGATTACGCAAATCTATATAATTTCTCTCAAAACTGTATGTCAGAAAAGTTTAAATTTGAGGGGAGATAAAACTGAAATTGAGAGGCTTAGAAAACGATGCTTTTTGGGTTAATCGTCTATACATGGTTCTAAACATATTAGGAACTTTTCAAATTTCACAAGATTTTATTTTATAAAATCCCAAAACAAGATATTCATATTGTATATTGCCGCCAACTTCTATATATGAATTATTTATTCAATTTTGATGAATTATTCTCAATTATTTTCAATTTATTAGAGCGATCATTTTGATTTGTAGATTTAATAGTTCTAAATGCAAATAGTAAAAGATTAAATTTTCCCAGTTCTTTTCAAATTAATTTTCAAATAAAATTTTCCTCGCAATAGTACATAAAAAACAGCATGAGAGAAGTTGAGTGTTAAATTATGTTTTTCAGATACTATCAAATATTCAATGGATCTGAATGGAATTCAATTATTTGAGAACGGCGTAATGTTTATATCAAAAATTGAGGGGTAATCTATCGTCTTTAACTTATTGAACTTCAAAATTTTAAGACCTTCATTATTTCTAAATGAAAGAGAGAACAACGACCTCCAAGGAGAAGCGTCTTCATCCGAGGGATAAATTTACCCCCGATGAGGATATGAAGATCAAGAAGTTAGTACAGAAGTATGGTGAGAACGATTGGAAGAAGGTTGCGGCAAAGATGAAGGGAAGAAATGTTAGACAGTGCCGTGAACGCTGGAAAAATTACCTCTCACCAAGCATCGACTGGAGCGCTTGGTCTGAGGAAGAAGATAAACTTTTAATAGAAAAATATAGAGAACTTGGTCCTAAATGGAAAATTCTTTCTACTCTCTTCCAAAAGAGAACAGAAATCATTGTAAAAAATAGGATGAACAAAATATTAAGAAAAATCAATAAAGGTAAATATCGAAATAATCTAATGAGCGAATTTAATTCTTCGCTCGATCATAAAGTTGAAAAGAAGAATGAAATCGAAGATTTCTTTCAACAACTTGATATTGAATACCAGAAACTTCAGAACAAGTTTGCTGCTACGTGCACAATAACTCCAGAAGACTGGGATTCCAATCTTGATCTTCTTTTCACGCCTGAATTTGTTGTTTAATAAATAATAATTATATCTATCGGCAAAACCGAATTGTAGAGGTTTGCACAAATATAACTAAGGTATAAACATAATAATATTTATAATTTAAAACTGTTTTCATCAAAAAAAAAAGTGATATTAAGAAATGATCGAATTGGATACGGGTTTGATCAAGTCTAACTTGAATCAATTCTATTGTGATCATTAGAATCATAGAACACAATCACTTTCTCCATATATTGAGATATTTCTTTTTATCGTGATAATGCAAATCATATAGATAAGTAAATAAAAAGAATTTATTTATATGCTGTAGATATGCTTTTCTACTTATATATTAGCGAATAGCATTGACAAAATGACTATGAAAGCTACAAATAAATTAGAAAAATAAAAAACATATTTTTGACATTGTAAAGTGTTTATGAGGCAAAATGACAAAATATTATTTTCGACATCCTTACTTATATAGACAAAATTCATTCATGTGTGTATAGATGTAGATAGTGTCCCTCCAGGCGTAATTAAGCGTCGTGTAGGTTAATGACATGCAAGAATGACAGCATGTATGTGTGTTTTTTGTTCTTGTAGGCCAGTTTCGTTTAGAGGTTTTCGATAATACTATATTCTCCTTATACTAAACAATATTTCTAGTCTCCTTTATTCGAAGCGTTTATTGGCAGACCTTCGAAATAATACAAAATACGTTTTTTTTTTTAATTGCATTTCACAAATTTCATACATTCGCTCCATATCATCATATATTATTTTTTTATCTATTACTCTATATATCCATTTCATTTTCGACCTGAATGTCATTTTTCACATCTATCACGACACTCCTCTTTGATATATACACAATTTAAATTATGGAGCATGGTTTGATTAAAAATTTTGAATATTGAATTCATGTTCTAGTTTTGAGAACAGATCGAAAAAATTTTTCACTTTTGAGATAAGCGAAGCTAAAATCAATCCTCTCAAACTGTCTGAGATAATTTAGTATTCATTATCAAATTTTTTTTTGAAACTTCTTGAGTATAGAATTTAACTCTACATATCTTTTGTCATATTATATATTATATAGTTCTCAAAATTAATTAAAGTTATGAATTTTCGATCCAAAATTTAAATTTATCATATCTACAGAATATTGAAAATCAACTACATTTGGCTTTTCCAAAATTAGATTTATCAATTTGAGAATGATTTAAACTTT
>MRSU01004639.1:0-10558 GCA_008369845.1 Trichomonas gallinae | reverse complement strand
CACATTCGACAACAAGCTTTTCCAGCTTCTTTTCTACCAACACTCAGTTCTTGGCGGCTACTTCTCTAATGTTGCTGAATATTTTGCAACTTTTTCAGAGGAGTGGAGCGGTTTTTTTAAAAAGATGCAACATATTTTTCATTCATGGTTTTTGAATACCATGAATTTAAACGTTTACATAAGGTTACTCAATAAAATATACGTTATTTTGCCTGCCTCATCAGGAGGCATGTTTTCATGAAAGGAGGATGGGATGACTTTTATACTGGGGAGTACATAAGATCATATGGAGGAGTAAATTCTAAATATGGTAATATTTACATTTTCAAGTGCAATTTTGAAAAAATTAATGATAATTCAATATATTTTTATCAATCGCTAGATTTTGATGCAAAAATACTTATAGAATACAGCTCGTTTTATGACATTAAAAATGCTCCTGAATCAGGTGCTGCAATTTCCATCACAGAAATTGGATGTGAAATTCGCATGAACCGTCTTTGCGGTGTCAATTGTTCCACTAATAACGAAAAAGGCCACTTTTCATTTACAGAAAACTTATTATCCGATGAAAATCGAAATTCAATAAATTTATCCTCTATTAACGCATGCGGCTATGAAGGAACAGCATATGATGTATGCCAAATTTCTAGATGTGATATTCAAATTAGTCAATTAAATGCTTCATTATGCAAAGATGATACTGAAATTATTACTTTACATTGTAATAGAAATCAAACATCTATGGAATTCTCATATTTTGCTAATAATACTGCTGGAAATACTAATATTGTGTTTTCAGCACCATCAGAAGTTTGCAAAGCATATAAATCTAATTTTTTATCTAATTCAGGAATTAATATTATTTCCGTTAGATATGGACCCAGTTATTTAACTGTAGATGAATGCATATTTGTTAACAATACAGCAAATTACCTGTTTTCAATATGGAGACAACAAATGTATATAAATCATTGTTATTTTGAGGATAAAAGCAAAAAGTACACATCTTTAGCTATTAATCATGGTGATGGCATGTATAATAAATATCATACTGAAAACGCGACAACAGAAAAGTTCGATAATTATTTGTTCAATTTTAACATATGCGAAGCTATTGAACTAATGATTGAGAAAAAGAAAGTAATCACTCTCAATGTTATTTGCTACCAATGCAAAATTAAGAATGGCATCTCACCTCTTTTTATCGTCACAATGTATAACCAAATATCTAGCAAATAAACTGGTTGCCCCTATTGAGAGGAATTGAGTAGTGAAACGATTAAAAAGCCCTCAAATATAGGGAAGCAACTTGTCCAATTTTTTTTCTCATAAAAGGAGTTTATTTAGAACAATAAACAAATACAGTATATATTTGTATATGTAGTTTGGAATAGGCATATTTCTACCTTAATATCTCCTCTTCTTGAGGAAGATCTAATCTGATTACAAAAATGTAGGCGAGAAAGTTCTTTTCAGCAAAATTGTTACTTTGTCATTTAGAATTAATCAAGATCTAGGTACTATATGAATCAAGTCCATTAGTATAGCATAGTATTTATGCAGCTAATAATAATCGCGAGTTATATATAATATTGAAGCATTCACAACTCATGTAATTCAAAAAAAAAAGTGACGATCTTCTGTACGTTAGTCAAATGAAGGCGCTTAAAATCTCGCCGGACACATTAGTTTTTCGGGAATGCGTTGTCGGTGAGTCAGACACTATCGATGTCTGGGCGCAGAATACATCCGGGAGGCCTCAAGTGATAAAATTCGCTTTACCACCGAATTCACCTTTTTCAATTCCGTTAAATAAAGGAGGAATCACACCGCATAGTCTCGAAGCGAAGACAAGGATCACATATATACCAAAAACTAATGAGGTTGTCCGTGGATCTTTGATAGTTAAATATACAAATGGCGAAATAACAGTGCCTATAACAGCATATCCAAAATGTCCGGCAATAAAACTATCAACTACAAGCATTGACATGGGAAATATCTCCGTAAACAATAAAATCAACGAGCATTTTTCAATAACGAATTATTCAAGCGTAGAAACTAAAATGAAAGTCACATCAAACAACAAAAACATTACTATTGTCAATCCCGAGAGAGTTCTCAATCCAAGAAGAAAGGATGACATTCTTTTTACTGTTAATTCAACTGATTCTGGTCCTTTTAACGCAACAATCAAAGTTGAAGTGGAAGGAGTAATAGATCCGATACCACTAATCCATGTCAAGGCAAATATCATCGGAACTCCTTTAGAATTTTGGTATGAAAATAAAAAAGTCGATGATCTTAATTTTGGTAAAATCTATAGCGGTCAAAAGAAAGTTCTCGTTGTAAAAATACGAAATCCAGATAAAGCAGTCAGATCTTTCGCAATTTCACACTTAAATGATCCAAATTCAGCGATGATTGATCATGATCCTACTAAAATATTCCAAGCAATACCACTGGAAGGAGTACTACAGCCTAATTCCGAAACGAAAATTAACATTGTGTTTAGTCCACCACTTGCAAATTTCGAAAATGATATAGAAAGCGTTTTTACACATGCGTTTAAGATAGACATTTTAGAGACAAGACAAACAAGCGAAATCACGTTAATGGGAGCCTCTGTAGGCATTTTTGCGATATTTGATCCAGTTGATTTTAATTTTGGCCGACATATCGTGAATACAACAGTCACAAAGAAACTAACCATCACAAACAATTCATCTTTTCTTCCAATTGACATTTTACTCAAAAATGTTGCGCAATTTAGATTTGTACCTGAATCTTTGTCAATTCCGCCCCAAAAGTCTAAAACAATGAAAATAAACTTCTACCCACGAAATTTAGGCGAATTTACTCATTCAATTCCAATTTTGATAAATAATGGACTCGCTCAAAGAATTGTTCATTTATCTGGTACTGCCGTCAAGAGGGATGTTGAAGAAAAGAAGTTTGTGAGGCCCGATGTCTGGTCTATTGTCCCAGATGCTCAGTTTGCACGTGAGCATCCTGTATCTGTATTTGGCCTAGACGAAAAAGAATTAAACGAAAAACTCAAAAAACGAGAAAAATTCGATAAATATATAACAGATTCAGCCGAGAAACGCGAAGAAATAACAAACAAAACTAAACTAATTGAGCATCTTTCTATGCAAGCCAAAGAATATCTATCTATGACGAAATCGAACTTCAATGAAGACGACATAAAAGAGATTGTCGAGAATGAAATGAAAAAAGGTCAACAACCTGACGAAAACTTTGGAATTTCATATGGTGAAGGTCTTCAAGAACCCGATCCTGGATTCATGGCTGAAAAGAAGCCAGACAGAGCAACAATTAACAACAGTCTAGCTTCGAATACATCAAGCGAAATCCAAACAGGAAGGCTAAGATTAAAACCGACAACTCCACCTGAAATCAATGAGTGCTCAAGAAAATTATCGCCTGCACAGCAACTCTCTGTTCTTTGCTCGTTGAATGCAATCAATTTTGGTGTTGTTTCTGTTTATTCAACGCAATCGAAAGAAATTGTTATTACTAATAATTTGCAACAAAACATTTTTGTAGAATTCAAAATCGACGACGAAGAACTGAAAAATTCAACACCACTGACACAGGTTATTCCACCACTTCAAAATGCATCATTTTCGATAGTTTTCAGTACATCAAAAGAACAAACATACAACAAAACTATCCAATACGTTGTCAACAATTTCCACAAATTCCAAGTCAACATTGCAGCACAATCTATTCCAATAGAAATGAGACTATCTAAGAAAGAGATTCAATTCGGATTCGGATATGGACAGACTAAGTTCGAATGCTCAGAAATCGTCACACTATACAACAACAGCAATGCAAATGCGCATTACACATGGCGAAACATAACCAAACCTTTCTCAATTGCTCACGAACAAGGAACAATTCCACCACAAGGAAAACTCGATGTCACATTGTTATATACGCCAGAAGAGACACCGCATTCTGAATGTGTCGCAACTTTATTTGTTGTTGGTGGTTTGCAAAGGACTTTAAAATTAATTGGCGATACAGGAAAATCCAAAATTGTTACTCCAAAGAAAACAGTTGATCTTGGATTGATTCCAACAGGTGTTCAACAAACATCTATTATTAAACTCAAAAACACTGGAGCTGATGATGCACTATTTGCTTTGTCATATCCAGAATTAATCGGTTTAGCAATCAGTCCAAAATATGGAAGAATTATTTCCAATGAAATCAAACAGTTAAACGTTACATATTCATGCAACACTCCAGGAGAATTCACTCATCCAGTGACAATAGCAATTGCTGGAGCTCCTCCAATTAAAATCAATGTAATAGGAAGTGGCCAGCTTCCATATGTATCAATTAAAAACGAAACACTTGAATACGGAAAATTATTCATTGGCGCAATTGAAAAGAAGAGAATTTCTATTGTAAACAAAGGAAAAATTTCAGCAGCATTAAATTTGGATCTATCAGAATATAATGCGTTTTCTATTGAATATTCAGCAGAATTGGGTCAATGTGGATTAGATGGAAAACAAAATGCAATAATTCACAATGGAAGTGAAGAATCTAAATCATATAGAATCACTGTTATTCCTGATTCAGCTGTTGACTTCCATTTAGTTTTCCAACCGAAAGATGTGGAATCATATACATTCGAACTTCCTTTGACAATGGCATCAACAACAGATGTTCCTCTTAAAGAGCATCCAGTAGTTAGTGCTCAAGCAATACATGCGCCAATTCTTCCAAACAAAACATGTGTTGACTTTGGAATTTCTCCTTTGTTTGACGCATCGAATCCAAACTGCAGGCCAAGCCACCAAGAAGTTGTTATAAGAAATGAATCTAAAATTCCAATTGAGTTTAGATTTGATTCATCAAAACTTCCTAAATGCATAACAATCGACAATGATAGAGGCTCAGTTGATTATTTAGGATCTGTGTCAATTTTCTTCAAATTCCGTCCAACAAATATTATTCCTGTTTGCTGTGAAATTCCATTATACGCAACATTAAACAACGAAGAAGTTTTGATTACATCACTGCAAATCAGTGGAGTTGGTTCAAGTAGAATGTTCAAGACATCAACGAATTATGTCTGTCTCCCTGTTGTTCCTACAGGAATGACATCATCAATGACGATAGACATCATTAATTCATGCTTCATTCAAGCGACACTCAAAGCAGAACTACCTGTAAACACGAAAAACATTCCACTCAAAGTAGAATTCCCACAGACAAACACTCTGCAATACACTGTTGCTTCTATTCCTCTTAAGATATCTTTCATGCACACGAAACCTCTTTCTTTCTCAACCGTTGTCGCTTTAATTGATGACAAAGGACATTCATACTCTTTCAATGTCAGTGCAACAACTGATCGTTCGATATTCACGCTTTATCCAATCATCAATTTGAACAAATACACAATTTCAATGCAAGGAGGAAGAACTCCATTCATAACAACGAATATTGAAACGCCAGACTATTTATCAGGCTATTTAAGTGCAGCAGACTACAAAGACATAAAAAATGTTAAATCAGCTGTTACTCCTGAAATGTTGGACTTCTTGAGAAGATTCATCAACAAGACTGCAATTTCAATACCAATTGGTGAATTCCCAGGAGACATTGCACACGATCCAAGCATATTATTAGAGATTATCATTAATTTTGGAGGCAAGAAACTAACAATCGGTGAATACAAGAAAAAGGATATGAATGCGAAATATAAAGATTTGCAAACAATTCTTCAATTCTTGATTTCACAAGGTGCAATGTTATCAAGCGTGAAACCAGAGTTTTTACTTCCAAAAGATGACTTTTTGTTGTTTAACAGAGCGAAAATTACTAAGAAGTTATTTGGATTAGATTTCATTGGCGCACAGGAGATAAATACTTTGCCACCGAATGTTGTTGAAACATTTTCAGCATCACAGTCTTTTGTCAGCTCAATGCTCAAAGATTTGCATGTTCTTGATGAAACATTCCACACATTATCAAGTGAAGCATGGACATTAGTCATGTGGCAAGTTATTAAATTATTCTTTGCATCTAAAATTGATACATCAAAGTTCAATGCAACACCAGGATTTTTGGATGCATTAAGAGTTTTAAAGACAAAGGTGTCCGAATTCCAGTTCAATGAAATCAATAGATTATTCAGGCAAGGAGCAATTTCTAATGTTTATGGACCGCAAGAAGGATTGGTTCTTAAATGGTTATCTGTTTATTACTCAAAGCACGTTTCTGCGAGAGCAATTGTTGATTTCCATGAATTGCAAGATGTTTCCTTAATTGGCGCTGTCGTTGATTCTCATGTTTCTAAGCCTCTGTATGAATCATCACAGAAAGATCCTGGTTCATTAGTCACAATACTACATGATCTGAAAAGCAACACATCATTGACACCGATTGATTTTGTCAAAGGTGATGCTCCAACACTTGCTCTGATTTCGATGCAATTATACATGAGTCTTCCTTTCTTCATTCCAAGTAACTCAGTTGAATTCAAGACGCCATTGAACACAATTGTTACACAAAGTGTTTCTATTGCGAATACATCTACAAGAGAAATAGCATACACAGCAAGACTTGAAGGATCAAAGAACTTCTCGTTAATTGCTAATTCGATAACTTTACAGCCACATGAAAGTGCAGAGTTTTTAGTGGAATATTTCTCAAGAACACATGAACCGGAAACGGCCAGATTGTTCTTAACACCTGAAAGGCCAAAAGCCATCTACAAGTCAGACAGTCAATCATCAACTCCAGTCTTATCTGCACGCTCAAACAAAGGCATCAGAACTCCAGCAATTTCAACACAGCCAAGTCGTGCACGACTCCAAGCATTAAGACCGCAAACAGCAATGTCAAAGACAGCAAATCAAACGAATACATCACCTGCATTCGCAAGCACAATTGTCGTTGATTTGGTTTCAAATACAGTCATAACTGTTCCTAAGACTTCTATGACAATAGAAACAGAGATGTACAAGCCAACTAAACTGGACATAGAAATTCCAAACATTCTCAAGAAAATTGGCAACTTTAAATTATTCTCAAAAACATTTGAAATTACTCCAAGTACTACACAAGATGCTGCTGCTAAACAATTACAAATGTTCTTGAATGATTTGTCAACAGAAAATGATATTCAAGAATCAAAGAATCCATTCGAAAACTACATCTTGAAACACAAACCATTCATATTCAATCAGAGAGAAATTTCATTCATCAAAGAACATTCAACGGCCAGAATTTCATGCGAATTCATTCCAATATCAATGAAGAAATTAAGATGTTTCTTAGTCTTCTTCAATCAAAGTGTTGGTGAATTTGTTTATGAAATTATTGGAAATCCATTACTACCTGAACCAATTGATGACATAACTGGCCAACTCAAAGTCGAATGCAAGCATAAAGTTTCAACAAATGTTATGATCGATCAATCTAATCCAAGCCTATTCTGGGCATTGGCTTATTCATCGGAAAGAATTGCAAATATTGCAAATTATATATCAGAAAGAAAACTCAAAGAAGTTGTTTCTATCAAACAGAGAGAAATTACTCATGTTTTCTCGCAAAGCTTCCAGTCACAGAATTACACTATTCAAGCATCATCACAATTCTTCTCTGTTCCCGATCAATACGTTGCACTGAATGACAAAGTTAAAGATCACGGCATTTCTATTTCTTTCACTCCAATAAAGCCAGGTGAATATCCATGCAAAGTTGTTATGCTTTCTCAGTATGACGTGAGAGTTTATACAATCAAAGGCATTGGCTTAGCGAACACTCAATCATTCCAGATTGAATTTAATATGGTTGCTGGACAAAGTGTGCAACAAGAAATTCCATTTGAAAACACTGCTAAAAATATTTGGGAGTTTAAAGCATCAATAAGTGGACTCAATGCTCAGTTATTCACAGTACAAAACAGGTTTTCTGTTCCTGCTGGTGGTTTGTTCCAGCTGCCTGTGGTTTTCGCGTGCAAGCAAATTGGAGACTTCAAAGCAGAATTAACAGTCACAAACATGTCAAAAGAAGCTGTTACTGTTTACAAACTAATTGCTCATGTTGAAGAGCCTCCAGCAACAGAAAAATCTAAATACACAGCAGTGGCCAGAAAGCATTCACAACAAAAGCTCAAAGTTGAATGCTTCACTAAGGGATATGTTAACGTTTCAACAACCTTGCCAATTGTTGAAGTTCCTAAGACATTCGAATTCAAGAAACAAGGAGAAATCGCTGAGATGCCTTTCAAGATTTATTCCGTTCAATCAGGAATTTGTGCTGGAACAATAACATTAACAGATCCGTCGAACGGTTTCTACAACTGGTATGTTGTCGAAATTGATGTCGATAGGCCTCCACCTGAGCAAACAATTGAAGTTACAACTGTCGCAAGACAAAGCGTAACTGTTACTATTCCAATAACTAATGACAACGAAAATGAAGTCGAGTTTGATGTTGATTTTGATGAAAATGATTTCTTCGGTCTCAAGAAATTCAAAGTTGCTGGAAAGACAACAACAGAATACAAACTTATTTTCTCGCCACTTACTCAGTTCGACAAAGAATCAGCAATTTCATTCTCTAACGAATCACAGGGTGAATTCATTTACAAACTTAGTCTTCATGTTTCAGCACCAGAAACAAATGTAATTGCTCCACTTACAGCACCTGTTGGCATGTCTTCATCTTACTTCATTACTATCGAAAATCCATTGAACAAGAAATCTTCATTTACAATTAAAGACGATGAAAACAACTCCTTCGTTATAATGGGAAAAAAGATGTTCAGCTTAAATCCATTCGAAAAGAAGCAGATCGAAATCAAATACATTCCAAGCTGCGTAGGTGTGAAAGAGTCAGGAAACATTTATGTCAAATCTCCTGAAATCGGTGAATGGTATTATTCTATCTCTGGTATTGGCAAACCACCACAACCATTGTCACCTGTTATTGTTGAAGGTCTCGTTATGTCGCCAACATCTGCTATTGCTGTTTTCAAGAATCCATTCAATCATCCAGTCAAGTGTACTTGGTCTTTGACTTCAACACAAGAATTCAAACTTTTGACAAAGAAGAGACAACATTTCTTAAGATTATACAATGAAGAGATGCAGATTCCATTTTCTTTTGCTCCCAAGACAGCTGGCCAATTTGGTGGCTCAATTGTTATCGATACAGATAATGTCAGATGGTCAATTCCAATTATCGGTAATGCTTCAACAGCAGAAGGCAACATTAATCCAATAATGAAGGGCCATGCGGATACAGAAGTATTCTTGACAATAGAATTACCACTTGTCGGCGAGAAAGAAGCATTCGCACCGAATGAATATACTATTGCACCTCAATACGAAGAAGGATACTCATTCATTAGAAATATTTTCGAGATGAAGCCAGTGAACGTGAAAGATGTCGGCGAGAACATGCACTTGATAATTGAAGCTAAGATGTTCCCGAGAAGACCAATAGAGACATCAATTGATGCAACTGTTGTCAACCAGCTTGGACAGAAGTGGCACTTCGTTATTCAGGTGTCTATAGGACCAGGAAAGCCATTAGAATCAATTGTATTGAATTGCGTTTTGAATCAATGCGTCAGACATAGAGTGAGAGTGCCATCATTCCCAATAAAAACAGCATTCAGAGCTTACTTCGCAGGTGGCTCAGCAGGAGAGTTTAATGTTGTTCCTAACAAAGGCTATATTGATGCAAGCAGCGAAGAGACAACAGAAGTTCCTTGTGAAGTTGTTTTCGAGCCAAAGATGTATGGCAAAGTCTTGAAAGGTCTTTTGGTTATTGATACACTCGAGAGAGAGTTCTTGTTCGAGATAGAAGGCTTGATGCCTAAATATGTAAAGCCAGGCGGCGAATCAAATGATAAAGATCTGAGTGATACCGTCGCAAGACTGAATGGAAACAAACTCACAAGAAAGAAAACTGATGAACCAAAAATAGCAAAACCAAAGCTTTATTAATTGTTATATTACTAAATTTTGTTTTTTATTGTTTTATTAATATATTAATGTCTTAATACTATTACTAAGTTTTATTTTAAAAATTTTGGGAAAGTTCATCATTGTAAAATAAAAAACAAATCATCACAAGTGAGTGTATTTATTAGCTCATCACAAGGAACAATACGATTTTAATATTCTGTAGTACAAATATAAATAAATTAATCCAAAAACTAATTAAAGATATCAATTTAATGTCTCTACTGTCTACCATTCATATAAATTGAGTAAATCCATGTAATAAAAATTGTGAGAATTCTGGCTCAATATTAAAATGAGTGGAATAACACTATTTTTTCTGTAATATTATATATCTATAATCAAAAATTGATATTCTTACTGGAAAGATTCTTTGGTAAAATGAAGTTGATCCAGATTAAAAAAAATTGTATTCATAAAAAGAATCAGCATAGAGATTTAATCATGAAGTAGTATATGAAGTGTGATATTTAGGTTTACCTAAAATTCTTCAGTGTAGGGCTCGTTTCTCCGTTCCTCTCCCTCCA
>MRSU01004618.1:0-24685 GCA_008369845.1 Trichomonas gallinae | reverse complement strand
CACGGCTTTGCTCGAATTGAAGTTTTAGAATTATATGCTTCCACGTCAGAGAAAAGTGTCATTCGTGGCTCCTTTTGTGTATTCTTTGACATGCTATCTGCTGAGTGTATCTAATTTGTAAATACTGCTTCTGAATATACGATAACATCATTTGTTATTTCAATTTCTTCATATATTAAATCGGATCATTATTCCAGTTTATTTAAACTCGAATGTTTCAAAACTGGAATAATTGGAAAAGATATAACGACACTATGATATAAAGATTAAAAAAATTATTAAACTTTATATAATATTTTACATATCATTGTCTAATTTGTGCACAACATGGTATGAGGATCTGTTCTTTGACTTTGGGGAAGTTTGAGTGCTTTTCGAGAATAACTCGAGCTACCTTGATTGCCTCTACAGGATTCTGAGCCTTCATCAAATTAAAAGCAAGTCTGTAACCAATATTGCAATCATTCTTCGATGTGAGCTCCCATGCAGAGTATAAAGCCTCGGATGCTCCGATATTATCCTTCTTCTTTTCAAATATCGAAGCAGTCATCTCCCAAGCCTTGACGCAGCTCTTGTCGAGGTCTGTTGCCTGCTGGATGTAGTTCTCAGCCTCATCGATCGCGCCTCTCTTTAGAGAAATCTGCGTCATCATCAAATAAGCTTCCACGTAGCTTGCGATGGCTGCAACATTTGGCTCTTCATGGATGATTGCGTTCAAGTTTCTAGTGACGTTATTCTGCTGGTCGAGGCACATATAGCAGCGGCATCTTCCGATGATTGTCGCGATATCATCGCTTTCATTGCGATTGTATATCTCAAGGGCCTCTTTGACGGAATCCTGTGTGTTCTTTGACAGCAAAAGCGTAGCACGGAGTGGCTCGATGTCGACTCCATTCATTTCTAATTTTCTCAGGATTTTTTCTGCTGCATCGATTTCGTTCTGCGTCGCGATCGCCTTAGTTTCACACCAAACGAAGCGGCGCTGCGGGTTCGCGTAGATGTGGAATGAATACAACTGCGCGTTGATTCCCCAGTCAGGATCATTCCTGATAGAATGGAAGCACTCTATTGCTTTCATCGGTTCGCCAATATAAAAGTTATACAAACCGTTGCAGAACTTGAATCCTGGCTCTTCTTTGTCACACTTGGAGAAGTACTCAGGAACTTTGTCCAATAGACCTCTGCGCGCTGAAATTTCGATGAGTCTCACCAATGTGTGGAAGAATGTCGGGTTTGCGTTGAATGACGCCTCTAACTCAGCGATGTTTTCTGCTGCTGAAATTTCGGCTAAAATCATTGTCGCTTCTTCGCAGTTTGGATCGTCTTTGATCAATCTCTGGCATGCTTCCTTTGCATCATCCTTTCTGCCGCTGTCTGAGTACAAATGCGCGAGCATAAGCAATGCCTTGTTGCCGCCTGTGTCGAGATCAGCTGCCTTCTTTAGATAAGTTTCGGCGGAATCGAGCGGTTTTCCTGAGTCCATTATAGCCTCGGCTGACTTGATATATAACTGCGCTGCTTTCTTGTTTATCTCGATCTTGGCATCTGCTGGAATGTCTACTCTGTTTTGTGCTGTGAGTTTGTCGTAAACGTTCAAAGCTTCCGATATATATGTGGAAACTTCTTCGCCGTCTCTCTTGAGAGAAATGATGCTTAACAACTCAGCGAGCTGCGCGTAAATGTACTGCTTCTCCCAGTCGCCGCCATCAACGTCTATCTCGTCCATAACCTGCTGAGCGATTTCTTCAGCATTATCGTAATATCTTAACTTGAGCAAAACGTGACATCTTTCTAACTTAACTTTAAAATCGTTTTCTGATGTTTGTGATGCTCTATCGTATTCACTTAATGCTTCATCGAATCTGTGCACGATCATGAATGCTCTTGCGAGGTGAATTGCTGCCTTTGTGTCGTTCGGATCCATTTCTGATGCCCTCTGGAAACAATTGACAGCATCATCAAATCTTTTGACAGTCATCAGAGCATCACCTAAAAGTGTCAAGTTTGTTTTTGTATCAGATTGAGCAACCAAAGCCTTGAAGCACCTGATATATGCGGCCTTGTCGTTTAATTTCTCGAGATAAATGTCTGCCTGCTTCTTCTTTGCGGCTGTGAATAGTGGAGACTTTGGCTCGAATCCCTCTAAAATATTTATGGCGTCAGGAATCTTATCTATATCTGCCAAAATTGACGCCTTCGTTAATTTAAGCTGGCCATTCTCACTCTCGCTGGTGAACTTCGAGAGAGCATCGTCGATGTTGTCGATTGATTCTTTCGACTTTCCTTGGGCCTTTAAGACGTTCGAAAGGAAAATTATCATGTTTAACTTTTCTGGAGGCTTAGCTGAGATGTATTCACCTGTCTTCATCATGCTGTTGACACTCTCCACTGCCTTGTCGAATTGGCCGCGCGCGAATTCTAATTCGGCCAAAATCATGTTATATCTTAATGATGATCTGATACTGAAGTCATATGAGACAGCTCTGTTGAGTGCAGCATCTGCTTCCTCGAATTGCTTCATTTGCAGGCGGATTTGGGCTAAAAGAAGATGACAATGCGAAGCATTAAATCCCCATTTTGAATTCAGCACGAAGTTGATGGCTTTTGTGACTTGTGCGAATCTTCCTTCGCCAAAACCTAAAACAGCAAGGTAGTAGCTGAAAGGAACTGATCCAGGGACGTATTCCAGCATTCTAATAATTAAATCGCAAACATCTCCATTGTGAGGTTCAGCAACAGTTCTGTCCAGTGTGTTGCATTGCTCCATGGCTTCATTCAAAGCTTCGCAGAAGTCTGGAAGTCTGATATTTACAACTTGATCGAGGAATAAATCTGATGGAAGTCTTTTTTCTGTTGTTTGCCTTGCGCTCTGTGGTGAAAAGATTTGCTGTACCATTTCAACGTGTGATACCATAGCGGCAATCAATTCATCGATTGTTGAAGGCAATCCATTTAATCTATTCATTCTCTCTCTGAGAGTTGCGACAGCGACTTGATATGAAGAGTCGGAAAGCATAGCACTCAGCAATTCAAGCTGACTGGAGGCGTCATTCATGTCTTTCATCGAGATATATGCAGAAACTAAAGAAGTGTAAGCTCCAACAGCCTCAGCATCCAATACAATCGAATTCTGTAGGTACTGGATGGCATCATTAGGACGGTTTGTTGCGATTAAAAGCTCGCCGTATAATTGGAGAAATTCTGAATTATCGCTATTTGTGTTCAAAAGTGGTGGGAATAGTTTGATAAGTGTCTGTAAAATGGCCGGGTCCTTCCAGCAAAGCGCGTAGATTGCCTTAGTGATATTTATGATATATGTTGGATTTTCTCCTTCGATTTTTGTAACTAAATCGCATAATGTCTTAACACTTTCGCGTGCTCCTTCCAAATTTCCTGTCTGACTCAAGCAATGAAGAATGTGCATAAAATAATAATCTGCGTCGCTGACATAATGGCCCTGATTTTCTTGTGCTGATTCTATGGCCAGTTCCCAGCTATTTGACGCTATGTAGAGCCTCGCTCTCTCAAGAGAAGCCTCAGGAAACTCAGCAATTCCCGCAAGTTGCACTAAAAGCGACACAGATTCTTGCCATCTGCTCACTGTCGAAAAATACATCGCCTTTCCGTAGATCACGAACGGGTCCACGTCCTGGGTCTGTATAGAAGCGTCTGCGTTTGCCATATCGAAATATCTTCCGGAATTTCTGTCGTGTTCTGTGAGTTTGATCCATCCGAGGAGAGCGGCAGCATCCTTGTTCGGTGGTGGCTGTGATGTTAAAGGATTAACGAAATCGTAAGCTTGTTGATATTCTCCTGTGAGCCAAAGAATTTTGGCGGCTGAAACAATAGAAGACGCGCTTGCATTTGATTTAAGTGAATCAATTTGTATTTCTAATTCGTTTATTGACGCATAATCGAGATTTTTCGCATTTTTATGTATCCAAATTTTAGCTACAGCAATTTCGAGGTTATTAGCGATTCTGTTTGTTATTTTTTCGAGTGATGCGAGGGCAGCGGAGGTCTTTCCTTGAGCTCCCATCGCTAAAGAATCCCAAATAACGAAAACAGGGTCAGATCCTTGAGATTTGAGGAATTCTTGGCACAGAAGATGAATGTGGCCAAACATTGACTGTCGCCAGTAGAAATAAATTCGTTCAAATTGAAGTTTCACCATTTTTGTATAATTAAAAAACGGTTCCAACGATTTTTTTTGTACAATTTTTTCTTTCTTTTTAGATCCTTTATTGCCATATTATTGTGTGTCTATTTTCATTAAAATTTGCGAATTTTGATCGATATTTTTAATAATCAAAATCTAAAAAATTGTTTTTTACACATTTTACTATTAAAATATTTATATAATATTATTGTATATTTTTATTTTTAGCTGCAAAAGATCAAAATCTAATGTTTTTTTTTTTAATTTCAAAATCAATTTTTTTCGTTATGTATAAATGAAATTTATACTTACACACATATAGTAATTATATGATCGAAGTATCAAAGCATAAATTATATAAAGAAGTTTTTTTTTGCAAATTTATTTTATGCTACTGATGCTTTTGCAGAAAATTTAGTTCTTTTTTGGCAATACTAACCTATATTCAGTAGAATTTACTGATAATTTTTTTGACAACTTCTGATTTGTAAACTATTTACGCGTCAAAAATATTTTTCAAAATCACATCCTAAAAAAACGCATTAAATGTGACCCCTATTATAGAACTAAACTAGCATAGTAGGTAAACATGATAGTACATTAGATTCTCTAATAGCAGAAAAGAAACTAAATCTTATTTATTAGATTTTCTTGTAAATTAGATTGGATTTTTATTTGGTGGAAAAAATGAAAATTTTACCAGAAATTGGAAAATTTTATACCAAACAATTCTTTATCATCATCTGTAGTTATTTATTGAGTTAAAACCGGTTGTTTCCGTGTAAAATTTTCATTGATGGATATTTTGGAAAAAGTGCCAGTTTAATTTTAATCTACAAAATGTCTATTAAAGAGCAAGAATCAGTATGTTTAAACATCACCTTAGCAATTGCAACTATTCTCGTGCTCCTTCTTACATTTTTCGAGTTAATTATCCCTATTGTTACGTTTACTATGGGACTTGTTGAAGTTATCTTCACAATTAGTACAGGATTTATATCGACAAAGAATATTTTCATGTTCGCATCTATAATAGCAACTACAGCCTTTAGCATTCTCTTGTTTATGGTTTACTTATTGCAATTAAATTTCACATTCAAAAAGAAAATCATGATATTACGTCACTTTGCCAATATATTATTCACAGCATCGGCAATATGCCTCCTTATTGCATCTAGAAAGACAAGCGAAGAAAAGTTTTTGAAAGATCTTGCGAATAATTGGGGCAATGATGAAGTTACAAGAAAATACCAATCTAAACATTCATGTAATGGTTACGAATATAATAGTAATGATACTTCAAACTGTTTTTCATTCGTTTCTAATGATGTGAACAAAGTTTTTAACTTTGCACGCAAATTCACCATTCCATGCGCATTATGGTGGACGCCAATTATCTTTTATTCGCTTGTTTCGATATCTTTATTGTTTCTTGATCATTTTGCCAAATTCTAAACCTTTTCTGTTCTGTTTTCTAATAATATACACACTATAATACATCCTTTTTATAGAATTAGACATTACATATATTTAATAAATTTCATTAAAAACATTTTCATTATAAGCGTCATCGAAAACAGAATCAACGACTTCTCTCGCCTCTAAACCATCACCCAATGATAAAGAAACGGCTTGAATCGCTTTGTAATATGTACATGTTTTTCTAAACCAAGATTGAGCGCATTCGCATAGCTTCATTGCATGTATTTCTGTACGTGCTAAACCTTCTTTTGTGTCAATTTTAATTTTATTGATCAGATGATCGTAACAATGGATGCATTCGTGTCGAAGCATCTCTTTTAGCTGTCCTGGGTATATTCCGCTGTCATTTATCCATATTTGTTTCTTTTTGATATGATACAACGCGCGAATTCCGGGTCCGCAATTTTTGATTTTTATTGGAGTTTTAGTTTTGCTTAAAATAGAACTGATTTCTGGGTCATTTTTCGTTATATAGTTGACTTCGTTTTGTATTTCTGTTAGTGTCAGTGGATCTTGTTCGTAAGCATAATCAAACATTTTGTTTTTTGATTTTTATAAAGAAAAAACTGGTCGTGATTATAAGAATAACTAAATAAGAATACAAACAATTTATTTTTCGATATAATCTTGTAGAAAAACAAAAAATAATAAAAATAAAATTAAAAATTCGAAATTGATTCCAATGGTACTGGATCTATTGTCTGCGGGAAGAATCCATCGTTGTAGTTAAATGGCCCATCTTTAGCAACAACAGATAACGGTAAATTTTGAATTGGTTTATAAACCTCCATATTAGGATCAACTTCAACATTGAATGGTGGATTAGTTGGATTTGGATCAATAGTGATTCTTTCTTCGATATCATATAATGGATTTTCGATTTTCAAGAGTTCTGTGTTGACCTTCTGTCCATTCTTCTCATTCTCAGAATTCTTACGGCGTTTTTGTGTCTTTGCAGGAGTATTAATATGAACTTGATTTTGAAATTGTTGTTGTTGAGTATTAATTTGCTGAGTTTGCATAATTGACTGACCTTGTAACTGATTCTGCATTAAATTCTGGTTTTGTACAATTACAGGCGTAGCAATAACCGCTGGAAGAATTGTTTGTTGTTGTGGATTATATATACCGAGTATCATTTGTTGTTGCTGCTGCTGTTGCTGTTGTAATTGTATCTGCTGTTGTTGCTGCATGTATTGTTGTTGCTGTTGCATATACTGATGACGCAAAAATTGCTGCTGTTGTTGCAATATTTGTTGCTGGTAAAATGCTTGAAGTTGCTGTTGAGTGAATGGAGTTGCTTGTTGTTGCTGCTGAGGTTGCTGCTGTTGTGGAGTTGCCGGCTGTGCTACAGGTGCTCTCTTCTTCGGTTTGTCTGTGGAAGAAGATGATTTAAGAGAAGCAAGTTTAATCAAACCTTCCCTGAAATCTTTGCATGACGTCAAATTATTTTCTAATAAAACATTTGTCGCTTGCATAATTATTGGCTCCACGGTTCCTGGCGCGAATTCTCTGATGTCTTTGAGTTCCGCTGGCATGCTATTTTCTTCATACGTTTCTTCTATAAGTCTGTAAACGAAATCTGGCAAATTCTGCGAAATCAGTATAACAGGGAAATTGACAATTACGACTTTCAAGAACATTTTAAGTGTTTCCTCTTTCTTCAATGATCTGATCAAAGGAATGAACATCTCAGTCTGCGCCATCTCGCACAAATTGTTCACGATGTGCTTGCACTCGATATTATTCGCGTAGACCTTGAATAACTGGTTGGCTGTTTTCAAGAAAACTGATGATAATTTAGTTTTCTCAAATCTCCAGACATCATTTAAGATCTTCAAAGCTGACTTAACTGCAAGTTCATTCTGAGTCCAGTCCAAGTCTTCTATCTCCAACATCCTCTTTAATATTTTGAGAATGAAAACTTCTTTGTCGTCTTTAACCATCCTCCAATGCGAAAGGAAAGAAACGAAATGGTTGATTTCAGAAGACTTGGATAGATAATTCTGGACTTGTTTTATCAATGATTCGCCAATAGATGATTCGACAATCTTGTATAGATTGTCTCCAAGATTTCTGTCGATGAACCTGAAGAAAGCATTCATCGTTGAGTCGTCGTTTGAAACTCTTGTGAGTTTCTGAGCAACGTGGTTGATTCTCGATGACGAAGCGTTGATTTTGAATAATGATAAGAAATATAATTCAGCCAATGCTTCATCTAACGGCTCTTTGTTGTACATCTGGTAGATTGTCTGGCACAAGTCGCTGCTGTTGAAAATGAAATTCGGCCAAAGTTGCTCAGCTTCTTCTTCGAGTGAATCTAATAATTTTGGTGAAATCGAAACATGATTATCCGTCGCTTCTTCAGTCTTCATTCTATAGAACAACATGTAAGCTGTCATCGAAGAAAAGTCGTAGTCACCTTTGTCGCCTTTCTTTTCAGGTTCATGAAGACCGAAAGCTAACTCCGAGATTTTGCTAACATCGATTTCTTGTACAACTCCGTCGTTGCATTCATACCAAGAACCGTTCGCTGATACTAACGCGATGTAATGGCCGGACTGTGCAGTTCCAGAGTGAATTATAACTGCGCATAATTCGTAATTATTCGGGGGCTTAGAGCCAGTCAAATCGTTGATTTCGTCTGCCGTGAATATTATAGGAAACTCGATTCTGTTCGTTAATTTGATTCTTTGTGCTGTTGTAGTGTCGTATTCGTATCTCTGCATCATGAAAGGTAAATACATCGGCCACTGCTCAACGTGAAACTGTGTTTTGACGACGCCGATTTCGTCATTACCGAGATGAACATTATATATTGTCTCGGGAGTAAAACTCCTTTTTAGTCCTTCCTGTAGATTGTAAACTCCTTTCGTTCTTATCGACAAATAGTAGAAGGGCTCTTCTTTGGTAGAAGGAGGCATCTTTCCGCTGTAGTTTGTCCTGACTAGTTTGCCAGTAATCGGTTCTAAAATAGATTTATCGAATTCGTCAATTTTCGAAATAAATGTCGAATATGTTTCGCATGCATCTTGTTGGTCTTGTGCTGAGAAATTGTTGATCTCCAAAAGCATTGGAGAAGGATCAATAATTGCGCCACGCAAAAACCTGACTTGAGCTAGTAGATGTCTTAATCTGAAAACGAATCGCGACATTTTTTCGTCATTTGATATAAACAATTTTTCGACGAATCTTGGCATGGTATTCATAGCTTGTATAAGAACAGAAGCATAACATGTGGCTCCTATATTCTTAATTCCGCTGTGTCCTGTGTATTTAATCGTGTTTGGTTCCTCATCAGTAATAATCGGAATGATTTTACACTTTTCTGCAAATTTTTCTCTGTTTTCTGGCGACATCAGCCATTCATACGCCATAGTCCTCGAATAATGCGAAATTAAAAATGGTCCATTTGATGAATCACTTGGAGGTCGTTTAAAAGCGCGTTGGAAGACTAAATCGAAGTTCTCATCATTCTGTTCAATTAACTGTAACAATCCTATGAACGCTAAGTCGAAGTTTTCGCCATTTTCGTATTGTCTTAAATCTTTGAACGCATCGTTGAAAATAGACTTGGATATATCTAGTGTTCCTAATATCTCGAAGAATTCTTCGCATCTTTCCCTGCATGGATAAACTTCTGCCTCGTGAATCATTGCAACTAATTTATTCTGCATGTTTGTGAAATCAATGAGTGTTGTACATAGTTTTCTGACGCACTGGTACTGGTGGAAGATGAGTCTCCTGAATAATGACAACTTAACCTCGAATTTATCATCTAAAAAGTCCAAACCTTGGACAATTGTAGCAGTTGATACGGGATCGAATGAATCATTGCCTAACTGTTCTAATATCGATAAAGCATCTAAGCTATCTGGTTTTGTTTTCGCGATATAATGAATATAATGTGGATAAATCAATTTTTGGGACTGGTCAACCTTGTGGTTGCTAAAGAAACTATCACTCAATCCCATCATAACTAAAATCATTTGAATTTTCGTACTTGATTCTGCATATTTTTCAAGGTCGTCAATTTTTGTATCAAAGAAGTTTGCTATCATTTGTATGGCCAATGATGTCATTTCAGGAGGTTTTTGGTTAGAATCTGTTCTTTCATTATTCGAAATTCTCATTCTTATTTCAGAATCCTCTGTAATTGGCATAGCTGTTATTGGTTCCCTCTGGTTGACAACTTTATCCTTTCCATTTGGCATATCTACTGTAATCGTATAATGTTTCAAAACAGGATAAAGCTTTGAGACATTCAAAAATATCCTGTTGCACGTATGCCATGGATTAAACACTGCATGTGTGGTCATAACTTTTTCTCTATGTTCGAAAACTAATTCTCTTGTAACACCTAAGCAATTCTCTTTCGCATCAGCATTAATACAAGCTGTGTGATATAACATTTCGATTGCCGCTTCGCGCGTATTTTCATCTTCAAGCAATTCGAATAAAATTTCCATAAACATTGAAATTTCTCTCGCATTTGTTCTATCGTGCCTCAATTCGTTCATAACGGCATTAACGAGCCAGTAGCAATGCTGAACAGGCACTGTTTGCTCAACTAGTTTAAGCAAGAAATTTAATGTTCGAACATGCTGCGGAAACCGCTCAAAAATACTGTCTAAAAATGTAGGTAAGCAGTCGGACATGTGAATTTCGTCGATTAAAAACAATGGTTCGATGATTTTTTGCATCCAAGATGGTTCACCTGATGATATCCAGTCTCTGATGAAATAAGTTGCGTAATGGAATATTTTATCGTCAACTCCGTCCTTCATTCTGTCGCAAACTATGTTAAAAAGTAGTTTAAACGTCTGTCTTTCTTTGATATTTCCCAATAGTGGCTTAAAAGCGTCGGCGAGTTGGTAGTTTTTGCCTGTAGAGTATGCTCGTTCGATGAATGTGCAGATTGGGCCGTTCATCTTTTGGTGGAAGATTAATTTGATTAAATTGTCTAATTCTTTGCCTTCTGCTGTTTCTATGGCTTTAAGTATATGATATTCGAGGTTGTTGTTCTTTTCGTAATGCTTTGCTGTTTTGATTTCTTTGTCTGTAGCGTTTTTCAAGAATAAATTAAATAATCCTGCTGAAGTTGTTTTATCTACCTTTTCTATCAGGTATATTTCGAGCTTAGACGAGTGATATGGTTTCTCGATCAACGCATTTGCGAAGTTTGTAGCGTTAAAATCGTAATATTTTATGGCGCGCAAAACTAAATTCGTTTTTATTGTCTCACTGTCGTCGATTTTGCTGTTGAATAGAATTTCTGTGATGTTTTTCTCGATGATTAGTTGATATTGTTTGTATTTTTTCATTAATTGTCGAATAGAGTTAAAAACTCCTTGGTTTTCAGTATCTAAAAGTGCCCAATTTATGCACTCCTGTATGTCAGCAAGCTGGTCCGTTTTGTCACATTTCGTTAAAAACAAGAGAACTTTAGATAAAATATGTCCAGCGTAAGAAGACCGTGTTTTCATGACTTTTAACAGGTATTCAATAATATCGCTTGGCTGTGCAACATTAAATACTGAAAAATGCTCGATAAATTCGATTATTTGAATAAAATTGGAATTTGCGGATAATTCTTTATCGAATATTAATTTAAACATCGATTTAATTATGTATGAGTTAACCGAGTTCGTAACATGAATATGAATAGCTCGTACTATTCTTAAATAGTGCAATAACGAGACTTCATCTGAATCCTCGCTTTTAACGTAGTCAAGTATCATCTTAAATACATTTGTGCTGAACATTTTTTGAATAAAATAAACTGTATTGTTTTCTTCCGCATGTTTTGGATTTTTTAATAAATTTTCGACATCCAAAACGTTTTCGGTCGAATCATCAAGCTCAAAAGGTGTCAGTGACTGGTGTATATGTTTATCGAAGAAGTTTGCGATAATTTTCAGCAAATTTTGAGTAATACCGAATTTTTCGACGAATTCAAGGAAAAGATCAAATATTTTACAAGAATTTGCGAATATTTCTTGTTTATCATTTTTCACGTTCTTTAATTTCCTTATAAAGTAGCTGAAATCCTTAGAAAACCATTCCTGATTCTCTTGATCGATGTTCTTTTCGCTAATAAATCGCTGAAATAGCCCATCGAGCTGAGAAATAACACCACATTCGCCGCCAAGGCCGTCAAAACTGGAAGGAAGCAAAATTTTCGTTGGCGGCATCGACATTAATTTTTTTTTTTAGCAAATTTTTTCGACAAAAAAGGTTTTACAGGGATTAATTTATTTGTTTTTTGTCTTGTCTAAAACAAATAAGGAAAGGAGAGGAATCAATGCTGCCAGCAGAATGAGCGATTTCAAAAATAAACAACAACAAAATCATCACTTTTTTTGTTTATATTTTTCATTTTTAATTAAATTATTTATATTATCCATTGATACGTATACTATGATATTCATTGATAAAACTAAGTTTTTCAATGTTTTATGTTTTGAATGTCAAAATTTTACGTGTCAAAAATTTTTGAATGAAAATTGACATGGATGGAAATAAAATTACTCGGAAATAATGATGTATGACAAAAATGTCTTATATTATCAGTTAATTATAAATAGTCACTTTTTTGAAAATCGATTTTTATCATCAATAAAAAGTTTTTATTTTTACAGGGGTTGTTTTTTATTATCTGACTCATGCCTTGCAAATTAAAGATATAAGTCAAAACTATCTACATAATAAACCATCTTAGTTTGTCAACTTCACTGATGATGGCTCGGCAAATTCAATATAATGATGATTGATAAAAATGGAGTTGAATTTTTTATTGTCTGGATAATTAAATATTCGTCTTTAACTGACGCATTGAATTACTTTTCATGAATAATGATATGTGAATTTCATGAAAATTAATTTTGATTTTCCAAATGTCCTGTTTCTAGAATTAAAAATTGCAAATTTCGAACAGTCTGCTGTTATACTATATATTAGTAAAGAAAATCAAAAACTGAATGATTTTCAATTTTGAAAAAATATTACTAGTTAGCAAAATTTTGAAAGTTTTGATCAAAAATCTGTAAAATAATTAAAATTGACTCAAACTATTTTAATATATTCCACTATATAATAAGTATGGGTTCTATTTATTGGGATGAATTGAAAAATAAACTCTTATTTTAGTGATTATCAAATTCAATGCAAACATTTTTAAAGCATTTTATAGATTTTACGTTTTTGAAACAAAATATATATCTTATACATATAGTAAATATGTGCGAAAAATATGTATTAGTTGATTAGTGTTTTTCAAATAACGAAGGAAGTATTAAAAGGCTACTTACTTTATGATGATAACAAGGTTTTTCATTGAGATGATAGATAAAATATAGAAATACAGCTATATAATCATGCAAATAACTGAAAAAGATCGAATTTCGAATCGGAAATTCTTAACTTTGAGTATTTAGCTATAAAAGAACAATGCTATGCAAGATACGCACGATGGATATTTCGACAATATCCAAATGAACAGGCCTTATATAGATCATGAACCCCTAAAATGGCAATGAACGTTTATTTCTATTCAAAAATCAACATGTTCAAAAATAACGTGCAGAATTTAAAAATAACATATAACAATGAACATTCATACATACATACGAAAAATCTCTGAACAACATAAAAATTGAATTCAATTTTAAACATATGATATTTATATCCTAAAGATCATTTGTATCATATTTTCTATTGCGAATTTTTTTGAAAAGAATCTATTCAAAACTCGCAAATATGCTGTATATCATAATAAATATGGAATTTCCTTGATTATTCGAATATTTACTTCGCATATTCAAAATTTAGGATAATTTCAGATGATATCTTTATTATCACTTAAATATGCAGATTTTTAAATTTTTATTGACGGTTCTTTTACGATTGTCATGAATAGTTTTTACAACATGATAGTTTTTTAAAATTCCATAAGAAAAGTAGATATGTGATCTTATTAACGATATTTCCGCTAAAAAAAATTTACGTTTCAAAAATTTCTCGATAATATTGCTTTTCAAACATATCCGAGCATATATCGATAAAAATAATCAGGCATTTGACAATAGTTAAGAAAATTCAATACTTCTATTTGGCGCTATTCATCTTCTCAATGTTTTCAAATGATTCAAACTAAAAATGCTATTTATATGATATGATAAGACTATCTCATTTCAAATTTCAAAACTTCAAATAATAGAAATAAATGTTGTAAATTCTCAATTATTTTGAGCTTTCCTGCTACTCCTCGAGAGTGGATTATTTTATTTAAAATATCTATGCAATTCTTTCTTCTACGTTGATTATTCTGTAGATTATTTAGTCACAATTTTGAAGTGAAAATATTGGCCAAACATTTTTCTTCATTATATGGTTGAAGTAAGAATTCCTGAGCGCATTAAACAGTACAAGATCACCAGGATTCTTGGACAAGGATCATTCGCTGTTGTTGCTCTTGGCATTAATGAACAAACAGACGAGAAAGTTGCTATCAAAATAGTTGACAGGCAAAAGATGGTCAACCTTGGAATGATTCAGTACCTTGAGAATGAATTAAGACTCCTCCCAAGATTCAATCACCCAAGTATTGTTAAAGTATTCGATATTATTTATGAAAAGGATATTATCATGATTGTCATGGAATATCTTAACAACTTCGATGTACAGACGCATTTAAACAGACACACATTCTTTTCCAACAAAGAAAAAATGAATATTTTATATAAAATTCTCACAGGCATGGAGTACCTTCACAAAAGAGGTGTTAGTCACAGAGATATTAAGCCCGATAACATTATTTTCGATTGCAATTTCGAGCCAAAATTAGTTGACTTCGGATTATGCAGAGAAAATGGAAATTGTCTTTCCTCCTTCTGCGGTACTGAATATTTTATTGCACCAGAGATTCTCAAAGGAACTGTTTATGATGGTTTGAAGTCAGATATTTGGAGTTTTGGTGTAACAGCTCATCTTCTCATTACAAACGAATTTCCTTGGGAAGAAATGTCCATCCACAGGTTTATGAATGAATTGAAGCACGGAACATTGAATATTAAGAGCCAAATTTCTGGAATCTTGGCTAACCTCATAAATAGCTGCTTATCCATGAATCCAGATGAAAGACCATCTGCATCAACATTAGTTGCTGAGTTTAAATCAATGATTGATACAAAATATCAATATCGTAACACGTACAGTGACAAGATTCTCATACCAAAGCTCCAAGGTCATAAGAACATTGTCACTTCTGTTTCAAGACATTCTAATATTTTGAATTCGCTTCCTATCCCACAGATCAGAGTGAGAAGGATCAACAACTAACATATATGTTTGTTTGTTTGTAAATAAAATAAATTATTGTTTGCTTGTCTGGTAACTTAATTTTTTTTTTTTTTTAAATCTCTTGAATTAGAAGATGTGACCTGTTATATAGTTTAAAACGCTCTGAATGTAGTATTATCATTGATTAAATTTGTTTCAAATATGAATAAAAATATTTTCGATCAAATTTATTTCTGATAATTAAGTCATTACGTTCATAGCTTTTGTAATAAGAACGCTCATATTGCGAGTATTATATTTATCAAAAGCAACAGATTTTTCTTTGAGTAACCCAAATTAATTAATTTTTTTATGAGAATTTGCATACATAGAGTATTGTGTATCACTATGACTATTATGAATTAAATTGAAACAACCAAAAAGAACGTAAAAATCTTTTCAAAAAATAATCATTATCTTTCTCATCTTCCCGTTGCACTAAATAGAATGCAATTACGAAGATTTAATTTCATTACAAACAGGTTATTTTTTGAATGAAAAATCAGTTGGTTTGTATCGATCAGTAAAACAGAAAAATCAACTGGAGAATTTCTGTTTAATAAGACTAGAAATCTCATATACAGTAGATTTATCAAGGAAAAATTCATTCTATAATTTTCAAAATTATTTCTTATGCAATAATGTATTTAATAGAATATGTGGATCATTTCTATTAGGTTTTCTTTTATCAAAGAAAAAGCCTTTTTGAAAATTGATGAAAATAGTAAAGTTTTGTTAAAACAGAATATTTGAATAATATATCTGAAATAGGACAAACTTATTCGCTGAATATATCCGGACAAATAATTTGAGAAGCAATTTTGAAATTTATAAAAACTTCTTAAAAATTATTGCTCATTATGATATATAATTACAAAAAATCGCAAAATTAAAATAATTTTCGAAATTTTTGCATTTTCAATGTGTTAAACATTCAATTGACGCTGTTTTTATGCAAATGCATTCTAGACATCAAATAGATGAGAATTATAGTGGTTTAGAGTTTTACTGAATAACTGACCAATTGAAAATTTAATCATTATAACTTTACATTTATATGATAAAAGCCAATAATTAATTAAATTAAAAAATTGTGTTATCAAAATTTTGAGAGAAGAATTCAATTCATTTTATTATTATATTATGTCTATTAATGGCACTATTATCCCTGAAACTGTTGGTCCGTACAGAATCGTGAGAATGCTCGGCAAAGGGACATTCGCTGTCGTTGCTTTAGGAGAACATGAGAAAACAAAGCAATTGGCTGCATTAAAGATGATCAACAGGAAGAAAATGCATGAGATGGACATGCTACAGTATATTGACGCTGAATTGCGCTTAAGCATGCGATTTAACCATCCAAGCATCGTTAAGGTTTTTGATATTCTGTATTTGGAGGATCTTATTGTTATAGTAATGGAATACTTACCAAACAATAACGTCTTCAATAATCTCTGCAAAGGCGTCTACTTTAATTTTGAAGAGAAATGCGAGATTATTTACAGAATTTGCGAGGGAATCAACTACTTGCACGAAAGGAAGATAGCTCATAGAGACATAAAACCAGAGAATATCTTATTTGACGCCAAATTCCAGCCAAAACTTATAGATTTTGGTTTGGCCAATGGATCCTGAGAAGAGACCATCAGCACAAGAGATCCTTGAGATGATTTCACAGATTGACTTGATGAAATCAAAAACAAGAACCAATATGAGTGAGAAAATCGTAATTCCAAAAGTTACACCAAGAGATTTAAGGATCAAACTTAGCACTCCATTGTTTGATCAGCAGAGGTTCACTTCTAATTCTAATCCACAACTTAGAATTAGAAAAAATTTTAGTTTTTAATTGTGCGTTTTATTTCTTTGTTTGTAATATAAATATAGTATATAGACATTCTAATCTTTATTCTATTGACGTATCTTGCAAAATAAAGTCCTATTATTAGAACCTTTTCGATTTTCTATTTTTCATTGATTCCAATTAGTTCTATTTGAGATACACATTATTATAAACTAAATTGTTGATTCACTAGCTTGTAATTGATTCCTTATACTGTGATATTACAAAATATCTTATTATTCACCAAATTCTGTTTTCATGTTAGCATTTTTAAGACTCAAGATTAGATCTAGTCGTATGATTGTAAATATTTTTGTCAAATGGCCAAATTTAGAAAAAATTTTAAATTTTTTTTAAAGAGAATGAAGACATATGATGAAATTGATCTATATGAGTAATATGCATTGCAACACGTGATATGCCCACATTCAGAAAGAGAAAACATTGAAAGACCTGATGAAATTAATTTATTTCGAAAAGAATATGTTTTATTTTGGAAATTAATACATATAAACTTCAATCTGCCAATATTCTAAGTATTTGATTTGGTGGAGTATTTTAATTGTATAATGATGATCAAATGTGCGTTTTTAAAGCATATTAAGAAAAAAAGTTGATTGTGATAGTAAACAATATATATTTAGCAAACAATAAACATATTATTCTGATTCCATTCCTAGGAATTTTTGCATTCCTTTGATAGAAAACACAAAATCATGCGATGATGGCGGAATAGTTTTTGATCTTTTACGAATGTATCTAAGTTCTTCTTGATTGAGCAAACTAACGAAAGGAAAACGGGAATCTACTAATATTTCCCTATATCTATGCAATCCAAGATGCAATATCAATTCAAAGTATTTAGCAGTGTGATAATCACTCCATTCTTCAGTGACAGGCCTCTCTTCACGATTTATGAAGTCCTTCATCAATGAAAACATCTTTTGATATTTTTCGATGTCATTTTTAGATGATATCTTGGGAGTATCACCTTTGGATGGTACTTTTAGATTGTCTGTCGTCAATATAACTTTTCTACTGACATTTTTTGACAAAATTTCTTCAACTTTCTTATTGACTTGTTCTCGAGTTTTTGTGACTAAAGCGAGCTTGTCATAAAATTTCTCGTCATTTGGGAACTCTTTAAGTGCGTTGGTGATCCTAAAGACTTCGCATTGGTTCCATTTCATCTCGAAAATGACTTTGTTTTGCTCAGCAAATTTACGGTTAATCATTTCGTCAATATACAAAGATTGAGATGACAAAGGGTCAATGGCGCTGCCGAAAACTAAATCTTTAAGGATCTGTATTTCAGGCTGTGATGGCTCAAAGCCTGCAATTTTGAAATCTTTTGGTAATTCGAGAGATTTTTTCTTGACCTTTCCCGATATCTCGTATTCGTCTATATCCCTCTTATAGTCGAAAGCTGGTCTCTCTTGTATGTCTAAGAAGGTTTTTGCGGCAATTCTCATATCTAATGTTTTAAGAAAGCGATATTCGTTAATCCAAAGAGCATGGAAAGAGTTTCTCGCCAATCTAAGCAATTTGAAATCCAAATCGACTTCCTTAATATCTTTGACATTGAAATCAATAATTAATTTCTTCATAATCGAAAGAAGATGTGGAAGATCGTAAATTTGGGACTCAGACAGCTTAGTTAAGCAATAGTTAATCAGTGTAATGCAAAAATCTTTGACTTGTGGCAAAGAAGCATTAATTGAAACGCCTATATCCCTCCATTGACCAAATCCAAACAAATTTAGGAAATAAGCACATAAAAAGGACTCATCGACGCTCATAAGACCTTCGTTTTTGTTCTTTTTGATATTAAAAGACATTCTTGTGATGAAATCGCTATCATTTTCGGTCATTTCTGGTTCATTGTATGTGATATCTTCGATTTTAACTGTTGAATATTGATGAATTGAATTTATAATATTTGGTAAATCAAAATCTGACGATTCTGTAAATGTCTTGAGTGGTTCTGCTGAAATATACTTCTCTTTCATCATCCTTCGGTCTTTGATTGCAAATAATTCATCAATTTCAATTTTTGATGAAATTAAGTGAAAAACGTGGCAATTATCGATACTACTTGGATTGCTGATGTTATTGATAATATCTCTGTAGTTTTCTTCGAGTTCTAAGAAAATAACAACTGAAACAAAAGATAAATCATAATCAATTCTTGAAAAATTAGAGACTAAGACGCATTTCTCTTGTGATGCTGCTTTAATTATGTTATCTATCTTTTCAGGAGCGAAACTGCTGTAGATTTTGAATGATTTTCTAGTTTCATTAATCAAATTATATAAATTAGTCATATTTTGGGTTGTCTTAGTGAAAATCATGATCGTTGAGTCCTGATAAACATCATTAACGATATAGTTAATGAATTGGAACTTCGCAGAGAGTTTTAATGCAATATGAGTTAAATCTGCAGTAAAAATATTCCCATAATAGACTTCAAAGCCTCTAATTTGCATTGGATTGTTGAGTATTTCCGATACTATCTGATCATCTGACTTGTTTGTGTAGTGATTTGTGATTTGCGGAATCAAATCCATCGAATGAAGCCTTAAGCAATCATTCTGATATTGTGTTGGATTAATGATGACAACAGTATCTGATATTTCACTTGTGAACGTTCTTGGAACAGAAATCACATATTTTGAAAATTCTTCAGGAGAAATTTCGGTATTGTTGCTAATCAATGATACCAAATTACCATATGTGCTGTTCTTTTGCAATTCGAGAGATTTCAAGCAAAATAACACATTAGAATACATATTGAAATCAAATTCGTCATCAAAATCTGGCTCATCGTAGATGACTTTATCAAAATCTATATTTTCGAACCATTTCATGTCATACTTTAGAATTCCAAACGTTGTAATGACCAAATTATAAGAGAAAGAGTTTGGAATTGAAATTCCATTCGAATCCATGGCATTGAAGCAAAATTCTTGCATTATTTTACGCTCCAACTGATCGCAACTGTAGTCTATTATGCTTAAACTCTTTGGAAGATAAGTAAAAAATTTTGAATAATTTTTCGAGTTTGTTACAATTAAATAAGGTCCTCTGTTGTTTTCTGAGAGTAATTTAAGGAGGTTTCCGATTGTTTCGTACTTTTCTGTTGAGAATTCGTCGAATAAAATTGCTGAATGGCCTTCGTTGTGAATATTGATCATTTTTACTAAAGATTCGGATATATTATCTATGTTTTCTATTTTATTTTTGTTATTAAACTGAAAATTCTTTCTTGAATTAACAAAATTGTTATATTCTTCATCAGAAACAGCTTCCCAGTAGAAATAATCGTAAAATATGCGGAAAAGAAGTTCATTGTTAGGACGGAAAGCAATAGGAACTGCTTTCTCTTCAGGTTGTAATTCCTCTTCTTTTAAATCGAACTTTTTAAACTCAGCAATGAGAATCTTGCCTTCATTTATTGCTTTGAGATCGACTAGCGACATCCATTGACATATTCCTGATTCATTTGTTTTAATTAAAAATTCTTCCTTGTTTTCTCTTGTTCTCTTTAAAACTATATAATGATTCTTTACGAATTCTTGGTATGCGTCAAAACTATAATTGAAATCATCACTTCTGCTTCTTGTTCTGTGTTTAACAATTTCTTCCGTATCAGAAGAGTTTTCTTTTATTGCGCGTAACTGCTTTCTCTTTCTCCTAGGTGGCTCGTTTTTAACTTTGCGGTAAAATTCTTTCTTATTTAGGTTCGTTATAATCGAATCTTCGGAAATATTGAATTGCGATGAAGAAATGAATGGTGAAATGTCTTTTTTGACTTGCTTATGTAGTTCAGCGGGCGTTTTATTCTCTGTTTCGATAGAAAAAGTTGTTTTATTGAAATTTGGCATAAAAAACGACGTGGGCTTAAAATTAAACGCAGAATTTGTTGGCTTGTCAACCTTCTCCGTCTTGAGAGTGATTGTATGCTTCACTTCCTTTGGCTTTTCACCCCCTGTTTTCCACCATTGCATAATTTTGGTCTTATTGACAAGTAATCTTTACATGTCATTTTTCAAAATAAAAATTTACCTAAAAACTCAACGAATTAATTATGTTTAATCATAATTATTGCCCATATAATTAATATATTTTTTAAATTTAATATATTAATGAATTGAATATTTTTTCAATATCGAAAAATGCAAATTTAGACTAATTTCTGTTAGTATATAGTATATATGAGTACCATATATAATATATACTATATTATAATGACATATATCAGATAAATTTCCAAAACGTAATTTAAATATTTTCAGGATGATTGGAATTTCTAATGCCAAATGCAGATAGATAGTAGTATATGATAGAATTCTTATATAAAAAACGAAGGAAGCGTGTATAATACAAGAACTGGAAATTAACTTTGATGTAATACAAAATTTTTGGTATATAAAGAATATATTCGTCAAAAAACTGTTTTTCCCTAAAATCAAAGCTTCAATCATCTGATTAATTTTTGAGATTTTTAAAATTTTTCGGTAATTTTTTAAATTTCGTAGAAACTTCTTATAGTTCGGATCATTTCTGTTTCTTATTTTAATTTTTAGATTTTTTTGACATGTAAATCTAATTTTTCTATCATAACTACCGTACTTTTTCCGACTGTTATAAAACAGTTTATGAGCAGATAGACTTTAGAAGATCAGCCAAAATTTTAAATTGAATGAAAATACTGTTCCCATTAAATTTTTCGTGTAAATTGTTATTCACAAATTTCTTTATCTGTTTCTTCAAATATCGTAATTTTTGACAGTGTCAAAAAAATTCTTTAACCAATTCAAATTTTGTGAGTGAAGTAAAAATGTTTTTGAATACTGCCAATCCAATTGAATTATTACAGCATTCATTTGTAAAACATGCAAACACAACATATTTATTGCATAATTACGCATTTTCCTCAAAATTTTGTCAAAAACTTACAGCCAAATAATTATAACAAAAATATAGTATATGAAATAAACATCGAAAATATCTAGGAAATATAGTGCGGCATATTCAATTTTGTTATTTTTGACGCTTTTGAAGGATGTTTTAGAAAATATATTTTTCACAGAATGACTAATGTTCTATACGAAGAGGCTGTTACAATCGGAGTAATCAGAGTACCTGAGTTTGTGGCGCAATATAGGGTACTTAAAACGATCGGAAAAGGTAATTTTGCAATAGTTGTCTTAGCATTTGATGAAAAGTTAAACGAGTATGTTGCAATAAAAATGATCAGTAGAAAGGAAATAACTATGCAAAACATTGTACCATATATAGATAATGAATTAAGACTTTGTGCAAGATTTGATGATCCTAATATTGTAAAGGTGAAAGATATTGTATATGAAGAAGAGATCATTAATATTATAATGGAGTTTTTAGTTCATGGTGACTTGCAAAATGTTATCAATCGCGGAATATTTTTCACTTATGATGAACAAGTTAATATTGTAAAGCGAATCATACAAGGTTTGGACTACATTCATAAAAGAGGAATAGCACATCGTGATCTAAAACCAGAAAATATACTATTTGACGAAGATTTTCAGCCGAAATTGATTGATTTCGGTTTGTCAAGAGAAAGAGCCAATATTTTGAAGACATTTTGCGGAACAACATTATACATGGCCCCAGAAATTATCAATTGCATACCTTATGATGGGATGAAAGCCGATATCTGGTCATTAGGTATAATTATTCACTTGATTGGCGCTAAATCATACCCATTCAACTTATGCAGCGACTTTCAGCTGATTAGACTCGTTCGATCAAAATCGTTGAATGTAAATAATTTATGCAAAGGCATTCTTGGAGATATTGTCGAACGATGCCTCCAGTTTGATCCGAATTCTCGAGCTTCAACAGAAGAATTGTTGAAATTAATGGAAGAAATAGAAATTGAAACAGGAAAGGCACCAAGAGTTGCTGCCCAGAGAAACAGGAGTAGTGCATCCTCCCTTCCTCATCTTGTTGTCAGGAATAATACTCCATTATACGGAATCTGTCCAAATCCAACTGAGAAAACAGTTCCATTTCTGGTTAATAACAAGAAGAGAAGGCGTGCTAATATGATTTTAGGAAGCACAATGTAATATAATCATAATAATTTTTATATGTTTTTGTTTAATTTTTGTTTTTATTAAATTTATGTATTGTTTTGATTATTTCTACTTCAAATAATAATATTTCATCGACTATTTTCATGAAACTCGAAATAAAATCAAAAATATAATAAAATTATCAAAAGCTCAAAAGTATTTCAAAAATGCATAATAAAGTCTTCATAATGTTTGATTTGTAAATGAAGAGAACAAATATTTATAAAAAATCAAAACAAAAACCAACCAGCGCGCGCACCAGCCTCATCCTGATTTTCTGTTCCACGATACTGGTCAATATCTACGAGATCAGCCTCTGGATCAGATGAAGGAATTTGATTTGCTCCTTTACTATCAAAGAATGGCCAAATAAATGGACATGCTTTTGCTGTGGATAATGGATGATCTTTTGTACCAGCTGAAAAGTGCTGTGCAGCAATTCCATCTGGTAATTTTGTATTAATTTCTTCATCTGAACAAATCCAGTTAATATTATGTTCTTTGCACCATAGATCCATCTTTAGGCCTTCAACTTTCGGCGAGCTCTCGCAGGCATCAGTCATTGCGATTGCTCTTACGTGTTCAATCATCCATTCGGGGAATTTCCTCAAACAAGCAATTGTGCATTCTCCACCCATTGAATGGCATATGATGAAGACTTTACGAGGATTTGAAGGTAAAATTAAATCTTCAAAAATTGCTAATGTATGTCTAACCATGCCAATATTTGTTCTGTAACGATCTATAAACATTGAATAGCGCGGATCATTTGGATTTAATACGATAACTTCCATATTTCTTTTGCGTGCTTCTTGTATATAAGGAAGAACCGATCCTGCGTTCAAACCTGCGTAAGCAATAACACCTACAGACCAAACGCCGGCACGTACACGTCCTGTTCCTTGTATCAAAACTAATAATTTACTGGGTGAATTAAAAGCGTTTTCTGTATGATAAATAGGAGCTCCTTTGTCTGGATGGCATTTTTCTATTAATCCTGCTTTCTTCATTTCAGAAACAACGTATTCATGAACCCAATCACTGAAATCGTCGTCGTTTTTGAACCCTTTTTGAGGACCTAAGCCATCCCCACTGACAAACATGCCATCTTCGTTAAAGTGAAAGGTTTTATTTGTTCCTTTATCAAACCATTCACTCGAACTCATTTGTTTCAAAAAAAAAAAATTAAAGTTTACACAGAATTTTACAAAAGTTTTTGACATTATTTTTGACCAATGATATAACTCCATTAATAACTTTTTTAATACCTTGTCCTTGCTGTTGCGAATTTTGTCCTCCTTGTTGTGGCGGATATTGTCCCTGTTGAGGTAGTGGACATTGTCCTTGTTGAGGTGGTGGATATTGACCTTGTTGAGGTGGGTATTGATACTGGGGTGATCGCGAATCCAAGGCTTTATTGTGATCTTAAAACTAACATTTACTCGTACAATACATAACAATTTGTTAGAGATGAAGGATAAATGTCTGCATCAATATCAATAGATATATCTGTTTCTTGCTTGTGATGTTTCCGTTAAATGAGAGCGATCTAACGATGTTATCTAAAAACACTATTGTTTCCACTCGTCTTTACAGCATGTAGGGATGCAACTTTGGAAGATATTTTGGTTTCTGGATGGAAATAAAAACTTTTTGGAAAATTTTCTGGAAATAATTTTTGGAAGGAAAATTTTTTAACTATTAATGCTAGCACTACTCAGAATTTTGAAACATATACGA